>JAQFYG010000200.1:0-40931 GCA_034694325.1 Entomobrya corticalis | reverse complement strand
ATTTTCTTGTGAATAAGTTGCATTAGTATTCGGGTGACATGCAAGTAAAATGCGTGAACGCCAAGTGCCAAAAAGCAAAAAAAATATCGTCTTTTCTCTCGGTTCCAGTGTACGATCGACCTTTCCGCTACTGCACCACAATTTTCATTAAAACTTTCCCATAACTCATATAACTTTCATTTAATATACTTCCCACTCGACAAATACTATGTAAACGACTCTCTAGTTTCTCCAGAGTTCTTTTTAAAGCTATTTGCACGCGACACTTGCATGCAGTCTGTTAAAATGTAAAACAAATGGCAAGGTTCACCGAAAACTGACAGACGTACAGACAAGCTGTCCTGATAATCAAGTGTTTTGATGTAAGTAAGAAACTAAATAGGAGAAGTTGTTTTTTAATATTTTGTTTTCTGGTTTGTAGCCACAAGTTTTATGCCGGCTGCTGTTATTCCCATTAACACTCAACCTCATTCATGACCTCGGGGCTCTCGGGTCGACATATCGAGATGGACAGTTCAGATTTAAATAGTTATTTATCGGGCAATTTATCCAATTCAATCATACTTAAAATTATTTGCAGCATGGGTATATTTACTTGTGAAACTGAACAAATAAAATGTATTTTTTTTATCATTTCCGATGAATATTATTGGAATCATTACTCATCGGATAAAAACTCAGTCCTTATCACTTGCAATCATTCATTAACATTTACATTATTTTTAACTTTATTGTAAACTAAAGTGTTTACTTTTGTGGGAGCATTTATTAACGATAAAGTACATTTTTTATTGCCAGGCTATCATGTTTCGATTGAATTATTGCACGTGTGTGTGCACAACCTATACTTGAGGAGGAACTAAAAATTTCCATTCTTTGATTGGATTTTCTTTGAATTTATTAAAATGTTTCGGATATTTTTGTGTGCATCAGACAGGAAACAGAAAACTTTTTAGGAGTAACGTAGATGTAGGTTGTTTGTTTAAATACAAGGTACATATTTATGTGTATGCATTTAAATGTTAAAATGTAATAATTTCCTGATTGACAAAAAAACATCAATAGTTTTCCAAACAAGTGTTTATTAACTAAAACAACTCGTTTTAATTGCCTCATTTTCAAATTCGTTTCAACTTATATGAATGATCAAGTTACAATGTATCTGTCTTTTTATTTTCAGTAATTTGTACAAACGAAAAATTACTTTTATAATAATAATGTTTCAATTCAACAGAACTGATAAAGTAGCCAAACGCCAGTTCTAATAAAATGCTAAAATACGTCTGTATCCCGACATTCCGGATCCTGAGATTTAATAAACGGGTTTGCTTCTCGATCTGTATTTAAATCCTTGCCATCTTTTTGGTACTTACCCCAACAGTTATACTGTCTGTTCCATTCAACGCAAAACAAAACTGTCTAAAAAACGTAATTTATGGGAATTGTGATCAATGACCAGCCAAATAAACACAATCAATGCTCAAGTCATTTCATTGTATCTTATCTTTACAAAAAACTATCTAGTCAAGGATGGATTTATTGTCCAGCCAAACATGAAGTAAAACTAATTGAAAAAAATTAAAACAACAAAATTTTTCAAGAGTGGAGTTATTAAAGCGCAAAAGAATTTATTGTATTGCATGCTACAAAGTTGTTTTAGAAGTTGAAACTTGACTTTTTGCCTTCCAGGCCTAATTATTATTCCAGACATCGGGGTCAGTTTTTTTCTTCTTCATCTGAACTGGTTGACATACAAGAAGCTTTACAAATAAACTAATACAAAGGCAAAAACTTTTGCTATTTGGCAGCAAAAATAATTGGGTGAACAAGCTACATAATAATATATATTTTCTGGATGAATCAAAAAGACACCCGGATCGATTTTCTTGGTGCCAATAATAAAAGGGAAATCTTGAAATGATTGGAATACATTTATATTTTTTTTGCGCAGGATTCCATAAAATTATTAAAAGTTGGTTAAATATTAGCATGAAAAAATGTCTTAATGAGCTAGTCCGCCCATCTTAATTAGTCATATGAATTTGCGCGTGCATTTTGCATACATTTTTTACAAAGGTAAAAGCCAACAAGTAAAAAAAGTTATCATTTTTAATATGGTTGTGTATACCACGGTACCTGCTGGCTGTGGAATAATATACAATATATTCTCTATATACTCCAGATACCTTGTAATTAACAAAAAAAAGTTGTGGATTTTATACATGAATAAATCTGGAATAAACCGCAATTTTTCATTTTTTTAAAATAAAAATTTCTTTGAATATTTATCAACTTTAGGCAATATGAAAAAGTTAAAAGCTGCAACACTGTTATTATTTTTTTCGTAAGTTTTTAAAGGTTTTGTAAGAAGAAGAAGACGGATGTGAGACCAAGAACCTAAGTCAATTTTCATGTTTCAAAAAAAAAGAAACTTAATTATGAGTTATGCAATTTTATCCGAGTTTCTAAAGTTGCACAAAAGGAGAATTTCGTAAAATAAATATGATACTTTTTTATGAAATGAATAAAAAAATTTAAGCAAAGTAGCTATTTTTATTTCGATGGTTAAATACCTATATGCAGATCAATAATAGCGAAATTGTGTGGTGTAGGCGTCCAAATCTTGAAAAGCATATTACAGGTTTCCACAACATTTGCCTATCACTATATTTTTGTAAATGTATCCTCCATCATATATCCAACTCCATACAAATGTTCAGCTTGGCTAATTATTTGTGTTGTAATATTGCAAAATTGTCTACTTGATAAATGAATCCCTGATTTGTGGTGACATATGGTATTCTTTTGATCCTGCCAAAAGTCAATTAGAGAGTACTTAATTGAATTTATGAATTTTGAGTGGCACAAATTAAAACAATGTTTGTTGTGAAAGGATATGTTTCTTTTGTTATTTTGCAAAATAAACATTCGCAGAAAATAAATAAATTGTGCGTGACAAATATGGCCAGCTGCAATCACTGCCAATGTATCTTATATTCAATGCATTATTATAGCAGCAGATTGTGAGCCAAATTACTTTGGTATTCCTCTAAATGTCGTCAATATTTCAAAGTAAATTAGGTGTATTATTTATGGCAGTAAGTAAAACAGATTTACTGTTTACTTTCGTTATCCAACAAGATGGTCCCGTGATGCCCCACACTTTTTTGCATGGAAACGATCCATTTATCTTGAGTAAAATCCAAATCATAGCACACAGCAGTCCATGCTCTCATTTCTCTCGAGACTGATGAATGTGCAGGAAAATACTTGCCGTTTTTGTCCTTTTCGCTACTGAGCTCATGTAAAATATATTGGTATTTTACAGAGCAGTAAATAGTCTACAGAGAGGATAAATTTCACAGAAAAGCGCTCCCGTTTCATGCCGTTGATCGTCTTTACTGACTTTTTAGCATGAAGTAATTTTGTGGTGTCCGTCTATTCAAAAAAATCTGAAATATCTTCTACAAAAACAAATGAATCAAATCGATTAGAATTTCTTAATTCTTTCTAACTTTTCAAAATTTAGTCAAAATCAAATGGAATGTGTAAGTGGGAATTATTGAATCAAATGTAAATAGTGGAAATTGATTTACAACAGCGATACTTTTTTATATCAGGCTCAGAGCTCAAACTCCAAACAAAATAAACTTGCCTACTTGTAAACTTGACGAAATGAAATGAGCTGCTACTTGTACAGTTGGATTGTCTCCAATCCAGACTCGTTTTAGTTCAAATGTATTCCAGAGCCACCTAGCAAGCATGCTGGAACAAAATCAGTGCCCGAAGCAAGTATTTCTACCGTGTTATCAGCAAGTTTTAACGTTTCAGGCTAGATAGCAACGGTTACAGCATTCTTAATGTTGTGTCTTTTTTGATCCACCGGTATTTTCACGAGCGAGAACCGTTGCTTTTTTTTGCTTGTGGCCGCATCCCAGTATTTCGTATAGTTGTTCGTTCTTCCCTATATTCATTCTTGAGTCTTGAGAAGGGAAACAAAAACACGGCATGAAATATTGAATATGGAATGGGAGGAAGGAAAAACCATAGCTTTGTCCACTGGACTCCGTTTCCTCATTCCTCAGAAAATATTCTTATGGCATACTATGCAAGGTTGAACACCGAAATTCATGAAACCTGTCAACTTGGAAAATTTGAAATTCCTTTGTGGTAGGATGGTTAAGAAGTGAACCAAACTAACTGACGTTGAGTATTTGCAAAGTTTTAAATTCAGGAATGCCGGCAGAAAAGACCATCTTGTTTTAAAAAACTTAATACGAAATGTAAGTTGAAGCTCATTTTGAAATATGTATTTATGCAGTTATTCCATTCAAACGTGAGTTTAGAACCATCAGTAATTTATTTTATTTTGATTGGCTATTCGGCTTTAAGATTTTAAGTAATTTTCATGCGGTTTTATTTTTTAAATGGGATTTGTTTCATTTCATGTGGTAAAGATAAGGTCACAAATTGTAAATGTCATTTGAAAATGAACAAATGGAATGATGAATAGAATTTTGCATAGAATTGAAGCTCGTAATAGAAGACATGCATATACTACGACAAGTTAGCTGAAATCAAAAAGTGGACAGGTTGCTATAACAGACGGATTTTGTTGGTGGTAAGAGCATTAGAGATACTATGCGGTATACAGTAGACATTTCCTCTTCATAGAGTAGGCATTTTGGCATGGTCATGCCCATATATATTCAGAAACATGAAACCAGAAAGGCCAGAAACATGAAAACGGAAAAATTGTTTAAAGTGCTTACATGATTACTGATAAGTGCACATGTTTGCAATTGTAAAATTTTAGGGTTTTTACAATTTGGACTTTTTACATTGTGACGGTATTCCGTTTTCAACATAAAGCAATAATCATATAAAACCTACTCTAATTGTGTATCATTTGATGAAAATAAAAAGAATAAAAAAGCGTGTGTTTATATAGTACAATATAGGGGGAATTTCGACTCGCCCCTCTCGCGTGTGCATCTTATCAAGCTTTGACCATTTATTGTTCTGTGTAAAATGTACTTCGTTGACATAAGAGGTCAAAGGCAGGTGAGGTCATGTTTAAATGCAGTGGATGTTTTAAACATAGCAATCTACAACATGACCAAGTAATACTCCAACGTACTTTGACAAGTAAGGCCAGCGCGTAATCAAACATATAAAAAGGTACTCATGTAAGGACTTACTCGTTGTTTTGATTATATTTGATTCGTGTCAATTTCTTTGTCTGACTAATAGCAAGTTGTAAATATTAAAAGTTGTTGCTATTTTCCGGTAAATCTCATCTTTTAGGCATTTATCATCATCATCATCTCAATCATCAAATTACTTTTCTAATTATCTAATCTTTACAGCTACTTTTTGTTCCGCTTAACACTTTCTTTCAATGAAACAAAGTCTAAATACAACTTACGACTGATGACCGCACTCAACAAAAAATATTTTTTATGAATCATTAAAATTTTGCGCATGCTCAAAAGCGACTTTTAGGTTTTAAGCCATTTCCAGTTTTCATTTCATTTTCTAGACATCCAACGATCCAACATCTGTACACATCAGTCTGTTTTTTCATGAACATATAAGCATTGATTTCCATCTCATCTCCTGCAATCTGTAAACCAAAATAAAAGCTTTATTCCCCAATAAATACCTACTTCACCCAAAAACCATAAGCTCAAGCAATAATTTCGATACAATTTTTTACGACATCCAAGGATAAATGTAAAAAACGGATACAAATACATATATACATACAACATTCCCATATAAAAAATCTTCAGAAATCCAAGCGATAATACATGATCACAAACACCTTCCAAAATATATATTCCCCAAAAGGTAAGGAAAGAATAAAAAAGCCATACTCCATACCCACATGATCTTTTTATTTCCTTTCATTCTTCCTTCCAAAGCTTATCCCCAAAAAAATTTCTTTTGTATATTTTTCCCCGAAAAGAAAAATCTACACACACAACACACAAGTCCAAATTTTTTCCTTCTTCTTCTTCTTCTTCTCCCATTCTATTTTTCTTTTTATCTCTTTTCCCTCAAAAATAAACCCAAGAATGGTTTGACTAGTGAATCGAAAGAGAAAAAAGAAGAAGAGAAAAAAATTCAAGTAAAGTAATCTTTTTTTTCTACTACGAATTTTTCACAAACTACTACTCCTACAACTTTGTACTGCATCTTCTTCTCCTTTCTCCTCATCTCCATTCCTTCAAAAAACGTAGCATCAGAACGAGCCGAGAGCCTAGCCTGTGTGCCTATCCTTTTTTCCCCTTTTTCCCCTGCAAATCAATAACAAGTTTTCGCGCAGCAGCATATTTTGCAAGGAAACGAGTCTTTCATGTAGGAAATCTGCAGTAAGCAAGCGTGTCACTTCGCTCAGCCGAATATTCCGAGATCCCATCCCAGGCATGTGTGTGCAGGCACTCTTCTTGCCTTTTATGCCTGCTCCATACTTTCCCCCAAAAACATCTCTTTTCTCCTTTACTTTCTCGCCATAATACACTCAAATGCTTCTTTCTCTCTGCTGCTCTACCCTTTTTTACTACCAACTCCTACTACTACTGCTACTGATGTTGATGTTGCTCCCTCCATATATTTCTAACAAAGTTTACCAAAAAAAGTTGTTTTCACTCGAATACATACAGATTTTCCCTTCTTCTTCTCTTCTCGTCTTCTTCTTCCCTCCACATCATATCAAGCGAGTATCCTAATCTGGGCTGCTGTTCTAAACCATGCAGACTTGCAGAGAACCTTATACGCTTGATACACACCTGATACTATAGCCTCTGTGCCGTTGCAACTTGCAAGCACGTTTACTATTATTTTTCCTCCATCTATCCTCCATCCACACGAGCACAGAACAGCAGCAGCACCTCCAACCTCCACCATCCTCCTCCACCAAACCAACCACATACACAACGGCATACACACACATAAAAAATATTTTTGGTGGAAGGAATGGGCGCTCTCGGGTGCTACTCACTCCGCTTGTGGTAATCACTCAGGCTCCACGGTTCTACACTTTCCTCCTGCAAAACTCACAATTCCACTTCCACTCATCATCAGTCAGTCAGTCAGTGAGTTGAGTGAGAAGAAGAAAGCAGAAGAGAAAATAATAATAAAAAGTCTGTGTACCTGGCGATGTTTCATCAATCAACTTCTCATACTCCTGCCCTTTCACTATCTTTTCCTACTTGAAAAATAAACGAACCAAAATCTAACCGCCATACAGAGCCAGAACACACGGTTATAAGTCAGTTCAAATTCTCCGTTTTTTCCAATGCAGACAACGTACCGTTGCAACATCACACATCATCATTCTAACGGCCATACACACACGTTCGATCGTAAACAACAACATATTATTGGATTTCTTAAGCCGAAAAAGTAAAAGTGTGATATTTTTCATGTAACTTTCTGATTTCCTTTTTTTCTCTTCTCTCTTCCAGACGGATGGACTATTAATTTATATTTTTCTTGTGTCTGGATTATATTTTTTTTATACTGGGGATCGGAACGTGACTTATGATTTTTATTTCTGTGCAAATCTATTAACAGCAAATATTCAAGAAACTGTGAAATTGTTTGATTTGTTGGTTTTGAAAAATAAAAATCGTTGAAAAGTGAATTTCAAGTTTAGAAACAAAGATTAGAAGTGAAAGACGTTTTCTTTTTTGAAATCATTTATTCTAAAACTGTGACACATTTTCTAACAACCAATTCTACGAAATAAGGTAAGCACAATTTTTTTTGCATGCAAAACATTTTTTTTTCATATTAACTCAAAAGATTAATTAAGTGTAATCATTTGTTTCGCCTCAATTGTACCTGATTATATTTTTACACTTTCTACCTGCGTGAGACTTTTAACCCTATCAACATTTGATTTCATTTACATTTCATCCTAGTATGCTTTATTATTTATCTCAAGCCTCTGCGTTCATAATTTCATAATCCTAATAATAATTTTTATGACATGCTAACATGCAAGGTAAACAATGCAAAAAAGTACATAAAACGGTATATATCGCACTAACGAGTTGAGTCGTCGCGTCCGCGTCGTGTGTTATTGTGTGTCGTGTTTCACGACAAAAATCTAAAATAATCAGCAAGACAAGCACACACAGCAAGCAACCAGCAATTATCTCTGCTTTTCTAACCCTTTTTTTATTTGACGAGTTGGTCGTTTGGTCATGTGTGTCGTCGTCAAAAATTGTAACCAGGCATGCAGAACTAAATCTGTTTCCTGTTCTCTCATCTATAAACGCAAAACTCTTATAAAACATACTTAACCCTCTCTCCCTATAATCATCACTTCTTGTTATTTTTTTTATATGGACCCGCATATCATCATAAAAAAATATAATGAGAGTTGAAATGACTCCTCGTCATTCATTAGCACCAAAACAGCCATCATAATCATCACTCCACCATACATATCATTAAATCCCTCTGTTTTTTTTGAGAATCCTCAAAGGAAACAAAAAACGCTTTAAAAAGTGTTGCACAATTTCGTTGGAAAATTTAACGAGATTCAGACTTTCCCTTTAATTTCCAGCATTTATTTACCAAACAATCAAAATCCAGAGACAAATCTTCTAATGATTTTGGGTTGGAGTGACTGATGAATGTTTTCAGATGAAAATAAGGGTGTGTGGCGGCGGAGTGGGCGTTACTTAATGTTTCCAGTTGCACAATCATGATCACCCTTTTATAACGTTATATTATGCAAACGACATGAACGAAAAGATTAAATGTGGGCAGATCATGATGAGAAGGATGATGACGACGATGATGATGATCTAGTTTGTGATGATGAGTATTTCCTCTTGAGAGAAAAGAGAGATTCGAAGAGAGAGAGAGAAAGGAGGGCTTGATTGAACATTGAACATGATCATAATAATATCTTCTTGGCTGCTAACTAGCTCATTTCCCCTTTTGTTCTCCCCCACACATCACATCACATCTCTCTTTTTATCTACTTCGCTCATCTTGACAAGCAAATATGCATGTAGCATCCACCTTTCTCTTTTTCCACTTTCTCTCTCTTTTCTGCTTTCACTCTAATTATCTTTCAATTTCCGATCCTTCTACTTGTCATAACACATATATTATATGGAGTTATACATTGTGATTTTGCTGTAAGTATTTTTTTAGTTGAGTCATGACACGTCTTAATAAATTCTTCCCGTCCTTGTCTTTCCTCTCATTTCTCTTTTCCTTAACAATCTAATAAGTCTTCTGTTTTGAACACTTTTATTCTAGTATCTTATGAAATAATCTGATCAAAAAAGTAGTTTTAGATTAGGATGACAACCTAAAGAACTATATACTTTTGATCGATAATATGCTTAAAATAATGACATGAACTATGAGCTCGAGATAAAAATAAACTTTTCAAATCATATTTTTCTGGTTGAATGAATCCAGAAAATTATTTTTTGGAAACTTTATGCTAATCTTATATGATTATATTGACAGTGAAAAGTAAATTAGCAGTTATGGCATATTATTATATCTATAAATGTAATACTGCAACGATTTTCTAAATAGTTTTCACTTTTTTCTTGGAACAGAGGCCATGCAATAATATGACAAAAATCTATTGTCCAATAAAAAAAACTACTAAAGGAAACAGCCAACATATACATATTTTTCTGCAGAGAACACTTGTACTCTTGGTGTTTTTGGTGAAAGTATGGTGGTGAAAGTACTTTGTTTGTTGATAAAGATCAATAAACGCACCAAACATCATACCAAGAAAAAAAGAAAAGAAAATGGCAATGTCTCTTAAGTTGAAAAATAAAATGTTTTTATGCATCAGCTGGACTTGGACGAACAAAAATATAAATGGTCTTCGAACGAACAATACATTGCAGTATTACAAAAGTACACTGGACTTTCTCTGAAAAAAGACTTTCACTTCATTCATTCTCACTCAACCATTTTTTTCCTCTTCTTCAACAATAAAAACATATAGGGTCAAAAAATAAAAAAAGGGTTAGCACAAAACATCTTATATATATGTCCTTTTTTCGGTCATTTATTGTCATTCACATTTCCTCTCGACCGACCTTGACGTCATATCAATTGTTACGCATTAAAACATATCACAATAGAAGAAAAAAAAATCTCATTAAATCTCATCCATTTTTTTCATTTCTTTTTCAAGTGGAAAAAATATCATTTTGAAAAGCTTAGCTGTCAAAATGGTAATGACAAGCCTATTGAAAGAGAACTACTTTGATTTTTGCAATAAATGTTATCATTTAATATAAAAAATATATATCAAAAACTCATTCATATCCAATACATTATGCAACATTTCTTTTTTCAATTTTTTTTTTCAAGTATACTTGATAGTTTGAGAAGAGACGAAAGAAGCGGAGAGCGTGTGTATACATTTTAATATTATTTTTTTGCCATTTCCTTTTATTTTAGTATCGTTCTCCGCAAAAAATAATAAAATCTAACAAAAAGAGAATAATAAAGAAATCGCTGAAATATGTATACCAAAAACCTTTTTTGCTTTTAACAGCAGTCATCATACTCGTCATGACAACAAGGCTCTTGTGCACTCCAACCAAAAAAAGATATATAAAAAATATATACAATATATAATATCATGCAAGGCCATCATCCATGTCGAGTGGTACGTGGAGGAGGCCTCCTTTCAATTCAATTCGTCTACTTTACTTTTCTCCGCGACGTCTACTCTTTTTTTCTTCCTACTCAGCTCGTCCACAATGAACAACATTTCAAAAGAAAATAATTTTCCAGATAAATTCTCTTTCGTCATCAAGAACCGACTAAAAGGATATTTTTAAATAAGTTCTATGGAAATTCGTAATTTTCTTGGGAAAAATGTTTTATTAATAATATTTTTGCAAAAATAGCGTGTCTGGTGTATCTAAAAGATTTGTAAAAAAAGATTTGTTTTGCATGTTTATATTTTTTATTGATTTCATTTCCTTCCGAGACATTCCATTGTATAAAATTTTTATCTGCTCAGTATGAACTCTCAACTGATGTATTAGTGGAATGCCAATGTATAAAAAATATAAAATAAATAGTTGGCCTCACACAGTCACTCACAGTCAAGCTGGTATTACGGGAAAAATTCTTTATATTTTTTTCACAGCAAAATATTTTTTATCTTTGCAAAAAAGACAATGATAATATTATAATGTTTTTGTGTATCTTTTTTTTTCAAGATAAAAAGAGAAAGATATAGACCCCCACCAATTCTCACTTTTCATTTCTCACAAATTTTTCCTCTTTTATCTTTAGCTTTCACTCTATCTTATCTATACTAGTTTTATAAATTATATATTTATATATCCTTTTTTAAATTGTGTAAAGATGCTAACATGCAGAGAAGGACCAAAAAAAAAGAAATTTTTAGCGGTTCTACACTACCAGCAGCCATTATATAGCGCGGCATATACAACGTTAAAAACAGTCGGTACTTCCTATACTACTATTATTTTTAGGAAAAAAGAGAAAGAATTAAAAGTGATATGAAAAAAGCGGAGAAAGTAAGGGCCTATCTCAACTACAACAAGGAAAAACAAGATTGTGGAGGAGTATATATTATATTATGTGGTATTCAAGCAGGGATAGGTACTCCTTGTGTATCTGTAGTAGTGCGGGTACTTTCACTGCTTTCACTAGTTTAACTCTATTTTCTTCCTATGAAAAATAACCAGAAAAAAAGGGAGAAAAAGCGGTAGAAAAATTTTCTCTATATATTTTTTATATCTTTTGATACGAATAGCATTAGAAAGTAAGTTGTACACCAGCACTACCACCGTGACCGCCATCACCACGACAACTACACTTGCATGAATGCAAGTTAGCCATTACATTTACGACTGTATGACGACGACGACTACGACGATCAGAGGAACAACACAAGTGAAAGCCACATAGTTAAAGCTCCACAGGGAAAGCGGCTTCAAAAGTAACAGAAAAGCATTATATTTTGTCGGATGGAAGCTTTCTCTCTTTTTTGGAAGGAAATATATATATTCATCCTTCCATATATATTCGGTTTTTTCTCTCGACAATGTCTGCATGTATATTTTCCATGAAAAGTTGGGAAGAGGGAAAGATTTTTTTTCTAGAGAGAAATAACACGGCTGATATTGTATATCTCTAGACGTTGTATAGGTAATAGTATAGAAAGTAGTATACAACTTTTCTCTTATGACTTTCACTGTGTTTTTCATTCCATCTCTTTCGCCTAAAAAAGCCAGCAGCTTGTTCCACTCACACACGCAAAGACATAAGAGAAAAGGGAGAGAAAATAGGGAATATTATTGAAAGAGAGATAGAGAAAGCTCAGAGTTATACATAAAATGTGAAATAGTAGGGAAGAGAAAGCAAGGAAAAGGAATAATGGAGAGGGAGAGATCTCTCTGAGTAAAATAGAGAGTTACACACAAATACAGACTGAGTCAGTAAAGCAAGTTTTTGTTGTAAAGCGGGGGGAGAGAGAAAAAGCAATGGAGAAAGTAAGGAGAGAAAGTAAGAGTACTTATAAAAGAACCATAACCAAGAATTCCATTGAAAAAAGAAGAGAAGAAGTAGGAGAAAGCGAGTGAAAGCTCTCTCGACGCTCTCATCTCTTCTTGCCTTTTTCATCAACATCATCATCGTCATCATGATCATCAACAGCAGAACAGAGAATATCGTAGTCGTCGTCAGCCTCAGAGAACCTCCTCAGCTTCCTTTTCTCTATTTTCTATCCATTTTTGGCATGCTAAATTGTACAAAATATATATATATATATAGCTTTCTCCTAGTATATATTTATATGGCTTTCACTTTGTAGTATTGCCATTGCCATGGTGATAATCATGATGATGCAGGGAAAAAAGGTTTCTATTTCTGGATTGTAACATGGATGAAAAGAGAGAAAAAAAGGATCCCATTCCCTCTCTTTTAGTCAGTCAGACACACACATACATTCAAATGCACACACTTGACTTCCTTTAGTATTTTCTCTGACTTTCTCTCTCGCTTTCCTTCACTTATACATATTCAGATTTTTTGGTGCAAGAAAAAAAATTGAAAGATTTTTTTTGTAGAGGTAGACGCCAAAAATATAGGAAATGGAGGAAGGTGAAAAAAAAGAATAATAATATTTCTGACGGGTATCCCAATGGAGCATATTCTCGATAAAAAGGAAACAAATTGTTTTTGAACAAAATATATTTTCATCAGAACGGAACAGGACTATGTGCTTGTCAAAATATTAAATCATATTGTCATTTATTTAGAAATTTTAAACAAAATTGATTAAAAACTTGCTTTTACCATGTTTTTGATACGGAAGAATAATTTGTAATTTGATATTTAATACTAAAATCTTACTTAATATTTTGTTTCCCAGAATCTCCAAAAAACAATTAAAATATATTCTACAGTTCTAATGAAAACGACATTTTCATATATTCTGAGGAAATCTCACCACCCAAAAAAAATCCAAACTAAGTCGTTATTTGCGGTTATGACGGTTCAAATCACAAAAACACTTGAAAGTTTCTCAGTTGAAATGACACCTTTTCTAATTTTAACAGTTTCTGTCAAAAACAGAAAACTGTACCAGAATTAACGTCGTCCCACACATTAAACATCTCCAGAAGATTTAGTCAAGTGTTGTTATTGTCACTCAAAAATAAACACAAAAGCTCATTTAAAATCCAATACAAAATGAAACCAAATCATCCGTAAATGTGTAAATTTTGCAAAGAGTAAACACCTGCAATTGACAAATGAAATCCTTCAAGGATTTCCACTTTATTAAGAAAATCCTGCTCTCACCTGAAGTTTGCACATATCATTTACACTGTAAACCTAAATCCTACTAAACTAAATACATTTTAGTTTTTTTGCCGGGTTTTAGCAAACCCCAAAAAAAATGTTTACAGACGACCATGGTGATGATACTTCTCATTAAAAAGTGTTGAAATCTCAGTAGTTCCAGACCTGTATATATGTGTGTTTAGCAAAAAAAAACTTTTTTAGGCAAATAAAGTACACAAAACGCATGAATAGGTTTTTTTTCTGGTAAAACACACAACACGACTACTAGTTTTTCGCGACAACAGCTTTTCTCTGGAAAGCGTTTATTGACAACCGCCAGTTTCATCACCACCACCACCACCACCTCATCCTCCTCCTCCACCGTTCATTATATCGGCGCGGGTTTTCACTCTGAAAAAAAAACTTTTATTTTATTTTATTTGTGTCATATTTACTTTGTCAACCAACAATATACATAAATAAACAAGGGTTTTAACAAGAAGGGGGGAGGATGTGTGGTGGCACTACTACTTTTACACACAGCCATAAATTTCTAAATGGCTCCTATGATTTGTGTGTCTCTAACAATAGCTTTTTGTTAAGCTTTTTATATATAAAAAAATCCTGAGTATTCTGACTCAATCTAGTAAACTGATATGGAAAAAAGATGGGATAGATAATATTTGTAACCTTACACCACCAGCCTGGGACCATTATGTAAATGTATTGTACTTCTATAATTGAGTGGCTCTGAGAATGACGACTAGAACGACCAGGATGACTAGGTTGATGGTACACATAAAAATGAGGATATTTTCCCTCTTACTTTCACTCTGGCTTTAGTCGCTCTCGTTTTCTTGTTTGTCCTCTCAACTTTCTCGCTCTTTGCACAACAGTTTCTCCATAAAAGCTGCTATAACCATGTCGTCGTTGTCGTCCAATTCAATATCCTACTAAAACTATCATGCTTTCTCTCCTTCTACCACCACCACCACACTTTCGCCAATTTAACTAAACCATGCATATTAGAGAGAAAGAGAGAGAGAGAGAGAGACGAAGAAGAAGAAGAAAGAAGGAGAAAATGATGAATGTGTGAAAAAGGAAAGTGTTGGTTTGGATCATGATGATGATGAGGATGATAGGAGAAATGGCTAAAATGCTCGGGAATTAGAATAGAGAAACGACAGGGAAAAGCAGAGAGAATACATTATATAACCATATATAATATTTTAACCCTTCTTTCACCCAATTTTTAGACATGTATTTTTTGAAAGCATAAAAAAATCTGGAATATGTTTCACCACCGGTTATATAAGTCTCTCCATAAAAAAGGCACCTCTCTTTTCCCATCTCTGAAAATGTATAAATGGGAATGAGAACAGATTCAGAAAAGAGAAAGCATCGAGAGGATTGACGTCATACATGTATGTGCAGACTTTCCTCTTGTCCCTTTTCCACAAGTCTGACGTCACTGGTTCCTCCAATCCACAAAATAAAAAGATGTTCTCCCATCATTTCAATCCCAAAAAAGGGAAACCCAATCCCCGAGAAAAGAACATTAAAAGGAGTCCAAAAACTAGAAGAAGAAGAAGAAAAAGAAAAGAGAAAGCAAAAAATACTTTCTTTTTTTCACTTAGCTTTGCTCCCATCTTCTTAAGGTCTTCTCAAGAAGAAAAAAAGAGAGAAAAGCGGTTAGTTGCTCCATTTCAGCGACGAGCTTAAAAAAAGCTGATCATGATCATCATGATATGTTTTTGTAGAGCACCCAAAAAAAATTTGTAAGTATGTATATTCTACAGTCCTATATTTCCAGGCTACTCAATGCGTAATATTAAGAAGCAGCTGCAACATTTTGTCTATACTTTCTTCTTCAAAGAAAGTATTCACATCTTTTCATTTACTTTTTTTTATTTCTTAGCTGCTCATCTTTTTTTTTGTACGGCTATTTTCACTGATTTGTTGATACTGATACTACTTATTTCTCTTTATAATTTTCACCATCATCTTGTTATTGTTATTATCATCATCATCATAATAATCACCATGATCATGAGTAGAAATGGCGGTTTTTTTCATGTACTTTCTCCACATATATAAAAGCTGGAAGAAACAAATGGTGTCAGCCAGTCTCTTTGCTTCTGGTTTTTTTATATTTGCCGGGTTACAAGATGCACACTTTTACATGACAATCTATATGGTATACATTGAAAACAATAGTTATCATAGTCGTCTTGAGACACTTATTTATTTACTAGAGACTCATTCTCACCAGAAAAAAAAAACAAGGCGAATGGATGAAGACCAGACCAAGAAAAAAGTTAAAAAGAAAATATTATAGTTGTTTTTATATATCATCTCGATATACACTTTTATTATTTAACCCTTTACGTTTTTTAAAGCATGTTATTGCATTTCTTAGATTCACATTAAAGCGGCATTACGTCGAGAGTCGAGACATTGTTCTATTTTTTTTCTTCTCAATCTATCCATGTAATATAATAGCTTTCTTTCTCATACTTTCTCTCGCTTTCTCCCACCAAAACAACAACAAGGCTAGTATTTCATTTTATAACTGTTTTCTTCTTTTACTTTCTCCATCTCTTGTTTCATTTTCATCTACTAAAAATGTATTTTCTTTCTTCTCATCATCAACATTATCAGCAATGCTGGTATTTCCTATGCTTTCTCCTGCTGCAGTTTTCTCCAGTATTTTTTACCACTTCTCACATCACAAAAACAACAACAACAGCTCTTCTTTTTTTCTATCATGCTGTTGTTATTACTTGTCTTTCTCCCCGCTTATTTTCTCCAATAACAACATATACTTTTTTATTTCTTGGAAAAAATTCCTTGAAATAAAAGACATGTTTCAAGACGAATAAGAGTAGTGAAAGCGGTGAAAATACACATACATAAGTCCAGCTGTACTACGTGCCATTTTATTAACTGTTCAATGGCTTGTTTACTACTTTCTCCACTTTCTTCTTAGAACAGTTAGTGTGTGTTCCGCGTAGAAAAAAAAATTGTCGGACTTGTCTGTCCGATAAAAAAGTGTACATACTTTCTCTACCTTACTTTCTTTTTACTTTCTTCCTAACGATATAGCATATCATGATGATGGAGATGTGATGACGACTACAACAACGACCGTTTTTTCTTCTTCTTCTCTCAAGTATTATATTTTATACTTTCTTCCTCATTTAAACAATATACAGATATAAAAGATATAGATTTCTTTCTTTTCGTCTTAACGTTACTCCAACATGCAATCCTAGTTTTCTTCTCCTCCTTTTTTCTCATTTTATTCGTTTTCAATTTTTTTTCTTTTCCTTCTCTCTAGACTGCCATCTACCAACATTGCAAAACCCCCGAAAAAATAACTTGGTTTTTTTCTTCGACAAAAATTCATGAGGGCTGACGTGCCAATCAATCACTGTCTTTCAGACATTTTTTTCAGACTTTTTTTAGCAACCAGTGCAAGAAAGAAACTAGAAGGTACGAAAAAAAGAAGAAAGAAGAGTAAAGAGAGAGAGAGAGAGTGCTATTATTATTACAACAGCAAGAAAATGTTCTTTTTTGGAATGTTATCCCCTCAAGAAAAACTGCTAATAGGACAAAGCCTTATACCAAAAAGTAGAAAAAAATGGGTCAGAATTTCACAAAGAAAAATTGTTAAAAAATATATATTCCCTGTTCGCTAATATCATAATAATAAAAAAGAAGCTTTCTTATGTAGTTATAACTTGAGCAAAAATTTGTTGATGACGTAACATCTTTCAAAGAAATTTTTTTGTATTAAAATCATCTGCCAAGAAAAATTTATAAATTTGTACTCTTTCCGAAAATCCTATTTCTATTTTTACTTTATATACCTATATCAGTAACAGAGAGAGGCTCCTATATTAGTAGCTAGTCATGTCATCAGTTATAATACTTTCACTATCTATACCTATTTAACAGAAAAAATAGGTGTAGAAATCACACATAAAAATGAGTTGACGTGTGAAAGAAGATTATTCAAAGGATTTGTCATCCTTACAAGTGGCATTCAGTCAGTTCATATACTAACTTGAACTGAATTAAAAGAAAGAAAAGTGAAAGCAAAACTTTCTCTTTTTCAAAGAGGTGAAATTTTCAGTTATGCGACACTTTATAATAATAATAATAATATTAATAATAAGCGACACGACAATTGTTAAACACACACACACACACAGAGATCATCATAAATAGGTGCTGATGAACTCTTTTCTCTTTTTATGTTTGTTAAACAGTTTATTCTGCTAAATTTTCTCAAGATTCTTCTTTGCTTGGTTTAACATTAACTTTATATTATGTATTTTTGAAACTAGGCGCTTGCTTGAAAATTACGCTTCTTTATTACGACATCTTTCTTTAGTCTGCTCTCATTTCCTTTCATAATAAAAGGTGATTTAGTTAACATATTAAGGGACTGGTTCTGGCTCTCTCTCCCGCATTTTCCTTTCCAAGAATGAAGCAAATTTTCCTTAATCCAATAATAAGATGTCTTCCATTCAAAAGTCTATTTTCTCTTGTTAAATATGCGTGTGTTCTGCTTTCTCTCTTTCTTTCCCATCTCTCAAGTCAGAGAACGTATTTTCTCTTCTTCTTCATCTTCAAAAGAGATGTAAAATTAGCATAATAAAACATACACCATTTTCTCCCCGCTTAAGTTACACACACGTAAACATTATTGCACCGTAAATTTCATCCATTCATCAATTTTCGTCCTTCTTAAACTAATTTCCTTTCTCACTACAAAGTAGCAGTGCTAGTGGAGAAAGTAGTAAAGTAAAGTTCATCTTCTCAAGATTAGAATAATAATAGAAGGAAGAGTTTCCCTTTTTACCCCTTTCACAACCCTTTAATTCATATACTTTCTCCCTGTTTACAATGAAATAAAAACGTATATAGTTGATGTTGATGATGATGAAACAGGATTTCAAATTGTGGCGAAATTTGTAGGAGAAAGTAAAAAGGAGAGACAGCAAAAGGTAGTAGGAACATTCCAACATTGATTGTACATAGGTATGTGTGGTGTTGTACCTACATGAACTTTGTGTGTTTAGTGATGGGATAATAGAGATCCATTCGTTCATTTTTTTCCCAAAGAGAAAGCGGACAAGACAGACATACTACTGGACATGACATGAAAAGCTGTTGTGTTGTGTACTTTTCATCCGTCAGATTTTCCTTGAGTGCTTTTTGTGTACACATACAACATACACACTCACAGAGTGAAAGTACTATACATACCTTACTTTCTCCTCTTCTTCTACTTGTCGAGATTCGTTAGAAAATAATGTTTTTCGAATACCATAAAACGTCCGTTCATATAACAATGAAGAATCCGCATTTCCTCTTCTACTTTCTCCTCCCGTTGACACAAAATTTTCTGTTCACTCTCAGTCAACAGGAGAGAAAGTAGAGAAAGCTGATGTAATAGCTATTGCTAATATTATATGATGATTATGTTCCTCTTCTACGTAAACAGAACAAGTACTAGGAAAACGACGTCGACAACGACGGAGACACAAAAACATCATCTTCCCATCCAACTAACAACATGTTTATTATTGGCCTGGTCCCTGTCTCGCTGGCTGGCGGAGAATGAGTCTTCAAAATTGGTCTGGAAATAAACGTGGACAAAAAAGATTTTTTAGTTGGAAGATTTCGTAGAGGAGATGAGCACACCATATTGTTCCCTGCTGAATGAAATATACAAAGCTGTTGTTGATGTTGTTGTAGAGGAAGAAGCAGCCAAAGAAGACATAACATTTTATAATTTTCTTCTTTGATGATATGGCTGCCAAACTAGCTAGCCAATCAGAATTTCAGAGAGCGAGAGAGATGCGGATGTTTTAGCTTGAATTTCAAGTCATTGAGAAGATCACATTAGGAAATTTTCTCTGAAAATATATTTATATCAAGTTAGTTGACTCATTCCATTTGAGCCCATCTGCTCCTATTTTTTATGTTCATCATCAACTTTACTTGGAGTACATAAACAAAATAAAGAAGAATATATTTTTTTTTCGAGATGTACTTTCTTACTTGATCCATTCATTTCAAAAAATATATATATTTCCCCTTTCTACATATGGCAGGAAGATATATTACAGCTTTTTATGTATCTGCTGACACTATTTCCTGTTTTTCCCAGCATTTTATACACATATTTTTTATTATTATTCCTATTTTGAAGGAAATAAAAAAAACATAATAAATGGATGGAAAATATTGTGTCTGCGAGTGTTCGAGTGTATCTGTGTGGTTTCAACTTTAACCCTTTTCCTTTCAATAAAAACATGTGTGACCATCTGCAAATATAAAATGAAGATAATAATTTTGTCCTTTTCCATTTCTCAATTCTTCTTCTCTCTTTATATATATTTTTTTGCAATATAAAAAACTACTAAAAATTACTATTGCATATTTTATATTTATACCCCAACTAAAATAAACGGTTAAAGTTTTAACGTTCAAACCTGATCCGTTCTATTAACGCCTGTATGAAAAATATTTTTAATGGCTCTTCTGTTCTCTCCTCCATCCACCAAGCCACTAATATACTTCCGTTCATTCCCCATATATTTTTCTTTTGTCCTTGTGAAAAAGTAACATGCAAAATACATATTTTCAACAATTAAACCTTTTTCGTCATTTCATTCCCTGCAAGAAAATTGTACTAACAGCTTTTTGTTTAAATTAACCTGTGAAACTTTTCAAGAGAGAAAGGAAGTTTGTGGCGCCCACAGGGGATTAATTTTTTGTTCAAAATGCATATACTCTACCAAGCAGTCCAGAAGTAGAAAATGTTACTTACTTGTAAATGCCTTTGTTGTACACTTTATTACTCAGCCATGTTTGTTTGTGTGTATACTAACTTTTCTCTCTAAATAATAATAACTGCTTAGAAAATTTTATCCGAGGGAGAACAACTGCATATTGTACAATTTATATTTATACATAAATTGTACATGCAAAAAAGTATAAATATTGCAATGTTGACTGCTAAACTTTTTCTTGCATTTATATTGACATGAGAAATTGAGAGCAAAACACAGAGAGAAAATAATAATCATATGTTAAATTAGTTATGTTCATGGAAAAAAGGAAATGAAGAAATAGGAAATTATGTTTTTCTCTTTAGAGTTTAGAGCGCTTCAAGGATGTCAATACACTTTTAATGCAATTTTTTTTTGTTTACGGCGCTTTTTCATTACCTTTCAAACTTTGTCGTTATGCCATGACTTTATATTTTTTTAGAATAATGTCATGTTATTCCTTCCTGCTCACATAAAAGCAACTACCTATATTTTCCTTCATTATAAAAAAAGGAAACGGGAAAAATAGACTTTCCAAAATAACAAATTGAAAAAAATAATCATGACACAATTTGTAACCTTGTCTTCATTTTCCAAAAAAAATTGCTAGATTGTTACAACCAAACTATAATCCCATGGTATTCTGTCAATTTTCGACAGTCTACTATTAAAAATCTTCCTGTTTTTTTCATTTTCCTTCCAGGCTTCAAGGCTACAAAAAAATCCTTTTTCCAGCTTACTTCATTCAAAAACTAATTGATTAGGAGTAATAACTACCATCCAACCAAACCAGTCAAAAATTTTATACATTTTCATCATCAAAAAAAGACTGATTGCAACTGTGACTATGTGAACATTATACAAAAAATCGTCAATTTTATTTTACATTTCAACCAGCCACAAGCTTTCTTTTTTTTTGTCCTCTCAATTTCTCTGCCAGAACCGTTAGCATTTTGCGTTCACTATAATTATCATGTAGATCAACGGAGTTGATAATAGTTGGCTGGTTTTGCTGGTAGTATAGCTGCTGGAGTGCAATCTGCGCCTCCATTGCCTCCAGACTACTCCAATACTCCATCCAGCATGCATGCATACTACTACTCCCGTTTTTATTCTCATGAGATTAATCATTCTACATACATAAAATACATAATGCATGCCATGCCGCCGCCACCACCACCACCGTCATCATCATCGTCGTCATCTGTAGAGTCTCTACTGCCGTTATTACGTCAAAAAAACTAGGGTTTGCAATCTTCATGAACCGTTACGACGTGTACTATGAATAATATATTATTATTAGCCATATTCCCATTCTCCCAGAATGAGAGTTGCATGCACAGACGTCGAACATTTCCATTTCTACTTGGATGAAAAAAATGACGTTCGTGGTGGAGAGTGCAGATATCACATCATTCATTAGTCACTATTTTCCAAGGGTTTTTATGTAATAATTGAGCTGTTTGGATTGCATAGAACCGGAAATATATTTTTAAAATGGGATGAGGTTCATATATTGTATTTTTTGGGGAGTTTACTCAGTTTTGATACAAAATAGAAGAAGAATGTGTATTCCCTTGACACCTATTTTTCTACTTTTCTTGTTGGAACATGGCAAAAATGTGCATCTTACGTGAACATGTGTAAATATGTGAAAGTTCTTAATAAAAAATGTACATTTATGACTATGAATGTCATAGTAACCGGATGCCCATGAATTAAAATACGCCTTTTTATATATTTTGTTCGTTTAAGAACAGCTTGGTTTTTAGTTAATTGTTCCCATGTGTAGTCAGTACAACTTAACCAGAAACATTTTTTAAAAATTTTATGCTTCCGCTACTTTCGAAAATCTGAATTTTTCAAAATATCAATATCATCATCATAAGATTATCATACTTAGGAAAAAGACTACTTTCTAGCTTTTTATTTCTGTCAGTACATTAAACTCTGTAGGTGCTATCTTTCTTGAAAATGCGAGAGAAAAAAACACATTAAATTACATTTCTTTTGTTTTGTGTTTTGAACATTATAAAAAATATTTCTTTAATTTCGTGCAAGATGATAGCGTAAAAATGGCTGCTAGCCCTTTTTTTTAAAAAAAAGTAGTAAAAATATTTTATATAAGAAGGACAGAGAGATACAGAGAGAAAGATGAATAAAAAAGAGAGAGAAAGGCTTAAAGTAAGAAAAATAATAATAGTAAGAACGAAAGAAAAAAAAGATGACGACGACAGAAGAGATACCTAGAGAAAAAGCAAAGAAGAAAAGACACACACACACACACTATGACTTTTCTCTTTACTTTCTCCCCTTTTCTCTCTAGTTAGGTGAATAGCTTTCACTTTTTTTACACACACACAAAACTTTTTTAGATGTATGCATATTGCACACAGACAAAATAATACTTTTGTTTCCAGAGGCAGTATAACAACGTATCTTTTAAACAATATAATTTCCTACCAGAAAAAAAAGAATATGATATACATCTAATGATACTTTCTCCTCGGATGATATTAGCTTTATACTTTTCTGTCTCAAAAAAATTTGTCTCCTTTTTTATGCGTTGTCTTTTCCCCTTTTTTCTGTGACCGTCTTGTTTTCTTTCTCTCCCTTCATTTTTTTCTGTCTGTCCGTCTATCTCGCTTTCTCTTTTTTTTCAAGGAATTTTTATGCTTTTTTTTCGAGTGTTTTAGACAATCCCTTTCTCGTTTTTCTCTATAAGTATCATTATAACACAAGTAGCATTAATAATAGTAGCAAATAGTAATCCTCTTTTTCTTTTCGTACCTACCTGCGATCTCAGCATATTTTTTTCAACATTTTTATTTATAATATGCATATATACAATGTCGTTTGTCTTTAGAAAAGAAAATATATATGTATTCTTCTTTTTGAGTAGTTTTTTTTGCGGAACATTTTTCTTTGACACTTATCATTTTTTCTGGAGAAAAATATTATATTCGGATAACACGCGATCTTTTGCACTTGTTTAAATATAACATGTTGTTTTTTTACATGAATGCATGCAGGTTTTCATGATGATATGATCTTTTTCATGTTATTATTGTTCTTAGGTAAAAGTTTTACATGCACTTTTATAGGTTCATTTATAAGTACATATACTTTGGAGAAAGTTATGTAAGTAGATAGACCGGGTCAGATTATCGGAGTTGTTGAAACGCTTTTTTAACAGTGTGTGCGTGCGTGGGGGAAAGTTGTTTTTCCCGAAAGCTATGGAAATACTGGGATTTTGTCCTTTTTGATATAGGTATATTTTTTATGCATGGTTTATTATAGAGAGGCTTGTTTGTTGTCCATTTTAATTTTGTGTTTTATGTTCCTTTTTGTCAGAGATTTGTAACAGGATGTAGGTACATATATTTTGGCATAAACGATGATCAAAGGAAAAATTGTAATACAAGAGGATTTAGTGTTTTGTGAGAAATTTGTCGTTTTCCTTTTGAACACAGATTAAAATCACTTTTTGTTTCCCTAATCTTCCGGTTTTGTAAATACTAATAGGCAATATGATAAATGGAAGCTAAGTTTTTGTTTGACAAATGCATATAGAGAATTTTCTATTTTCAAATTTTATCATTGAAAATATTAGTTTGTAAATAATAATCTCTCGTCTGATTATGTTTTTGTGTATCTAATTGGTTTAGAAAACACAAAGCATTCATATTTTGATTGATTTGATCCCACAAAAAATTGTAGTTCCCGAATTGTATTTGATGAGATTAGTATGTTTGCTGATGGAATTAACTGAAAAATAAAAATGTAATTTAAAAAATACAAAGGAAAACTGAAGGTTTGTTAGGAAAAATTTACAAATAAACAAGAAAGAACTAAATTTGGTTATTTTTAAACAATAATTAATTACTAAAAAATTAGAAAGAGAATTTTTAATAAAAATCTTCCCAGAATAAAGGGTTAATTAGTATAAACTAGTAGCAGTAGTGCTTACACATATTCATTAAATATATTTTTGAAGGACTTTCTCTCGCTTTCCTTTTGCTGAACATTTTCCCACCTGCTTTTTTTCAAAACATGCACATACTCGACCAAGCTTAATTTGATTATTACTTTGGAAAACGACGACGTGGACGGTGATGCTCACAAGAACATTTAAATTTCGTTCAAAGAAGAAGAGACCCGCGCACATTATACATCTCTGCGTGCTTTCTCCCCTTTCTCTAGTTTTGAACGGACATATACCTCTCATTTATTTGGAGGCAACTGCATTATCTAAAATTTACTCTAAATTTTCCTCCCAGGCTTTCTTCAAACACTATTTTTTTGGTAGAAAGGAAAATAAATTGTAGACCAAGTTGGAAGGGATTCATTTATATAAAGCTTAAAGTTAAATAGGTAGTGTTGGTTTAGTTGCTGTTGTGTAAACCGTTTTTTGAAGTCATTTTTTTGTATATAAAGTGGAGAGTGCACTTGGCATTCAAAAGAGCTTACGGGTCTGGAGGAAAGACTATGCTCCTATTATAATTTAAAGGATGATGGAGAAAGTCGCGGATTTGAAAATATGCTGTGATATATTATTATTATTATTATTATTATTATTATGAAGTAGTGAAAGGAAAAGGGTATTTTGGTATGTCGGTATGCATATTACTTACTCTCTCTCTCTACTAGGAACATTATTACTTAAAATTAAGTAGAGAGAAAATTAATATAATAACAATAATAATAGGAGTAATGAAGAAGCAGTAGGAGAAAGTAATAAAAATATATTCATCTAGAGAACAAGGTGAAAGCTGGAGGAGAGAGGACCACCCCACCACCATCACGAAATAAACTGGAAGCACTCGAAAACTACAGAGAAAGCAGCATTCTCCCTTTTTTGAAGTACATTTACTTTCTCCACTTCACTTGCATATCCCATCCAAAAGAGAAAATGGAATATTACTATTATGGTTAGTTCTTGAGTGTGAGAGAGAGAAAGCAAGAAGGGAACAAGGGTTAACTGTATTATATCGAGGATGAGAGAGTGAAAGCAAGTGAAAGTAGCGTGTGTGTGGTTGCTCTTTTAACTCTCTTGTCGTGTGGTACTGGTGGTCTTCGTCGTAGAGTCGTCATCCTCTTTTCTCTTCTTTTTGTTCATCTCAAAAGACAACTGCTACATTTTTTTACTATTCTCATCCTTTCTCTTTTAGACAGAGAGAGAAAATCCAGAGGGCATGAAAAACATTAGTTCTTCTACTGTTTATATAACATTTTGTTAGAAGGAAATATTTTAACTAAAAACAAAACAATAGTAACACGCGAGGAAACAGACAGAGAGAGAGAGAAAGGTTATATTTTGCAAAAAAAGGAAGATGGGAAGATGAAGAAGCAAGAAATTGAGCCGAAGGACAGGACACGTACAAACTGGGAAACAGTTAATGGCTACGCTTATTTTCTCAAGTAGCGTTTTTGGATACAGTTTTGTTTCGAAAAATGGTTCAAGGCAAATAGGTGGAGAAAGTAGGAGAGAAAGCAGTGTGTGTATGTATGTGCATGTATGTATGTTTGTTAGCTAGTGAAGGATTAGACCACTCGACTTTTATTTTTTATTTTCTTAAGAAGAACAATAGCCATGACTACTACTACTACTTCTACAGGAACTCAGGACACCGAACTCGTGACAACTCTATAGAAAATCTTGAGAGAAAATAAGATAAAAAATAACAATATATCACTACAAGGCTATGTCATAATACGTGATGTGTTTGAGAAAGTAGAGAAAGCAAATAATCAAATAAAATAAGGATACTTTCTCCAAAACAAAACAAAAAGTTTTTTAAGTAGAACTGTTTCAATAAATAAATCTACTTTCTCTTAACTTCAGGCTAGTATTTAAATATACCAATTATTTACACTTTCTTTGTTCCCTAGCAACGAGGACAAGGTGATCTTTCAAAGGAAAAAATATACTTCCGGGTCGAAAATTGTTCTTTTTTTAAACAAAAAGTAACTAATATTTTGACATTCTATTCAAAATAATAATTCCATCAAACAACTTCTATCATCTTTTTAAATACTTTCCAAAATAATACATCATTATGCATCTCTTCCAGTCAATTAGTAGCAAAAAATGAAAAGAAAAATGACTTCCTAATTGTTTTCCTGGTAATAAACTTTTTTTTATAATGATAACAATGGCACTGTTCTGCTTACTGATTACAATAGAATAATAAGCAGCATTATATCATATCATCATCATTAATGGCTCGTGTATCATAAATGGCAAGAGAAAAAGTCAAATAATAATTGTGACAACTTTTTTTTTCAATGTGTTCGTTACAGCTTTTCTGGGAATAATGGAAATTAAGTAGCTTTTGTGTAAAAAAGAACTTTCTCTCTATTTTTCTGGCTGTCTTTCAAACTAAAAATCATTGTAAAAATATATGAAAAGGCTTACTGTAAATATGCATGTCATCTTATAAGTAGGTATTCTCATAGACAGTCAGGTCAGGATTAAAGTTGTGTGTTTGCTAAAGAGAAGTCTAGGAAACATTTTCTATTTAGTAGAGAAAGGTAAAAGAAAAAAGGTTCATTTTCTCTTTTCCCTTCACTGTTTCTGGTGGAATTAGAAAAGAAAATAATAATCAGAAAAAGAGAAAAGGGTAAAAAGAGACAGGACAAGTTTGAAATGAGCGCCAACTTTTCTTAATCTTCTTTAAGCCCTGGAAACTGTAATACATTAGGACAACATGAAAAAGAAGAGAAAATGGGAGTAGAGGAGAAAGCGGAAAAAGCACATAAGTTTACAGGTGATTTGCATGTAACCGAGAACCGAGGAGGAGGAGGATGGAGGAGATGACGATGATGCATGTCTGGGAAAAATCTTGGCAATATTTTTATATGGCAACCGAAATCATACAGTGCATAGTGTTTTTCCTCCACAAAAGTCTCCTCCAAAGACCCTCCAAAAACAACACAGAAGACTACTCCAAAGGCTTTTGTAAAATATAATATTCCAACATTTTGGATCAGATGTGGCATATGGCGTCGTCCTGTGGTGTGCAGTGCATAAGCCTTCAAAATATATATTTTTCCATCTGCTTCGGAATAAATGAGCTGCTGTAATACTTAAAAAAAGCCGCAAAAATGCAAAAATTGTTTGGCAATTTGCCGCATTATTGTGAACATGAAAAAAAAGAAAATCGAATAACAATCAAATAGAGAGACGTCTTTCTTTGGAACATATTTCCACAAAAAATGCGGTTATTTGAAAAATCGGCATAGATTTTCCCGAAAAATACGAAGAGAAAATATGAAAGAAGAACATATTTTCTTTTGGAGGGCTTGTTTCCTCCCCGCATTTTTGACATTGGCCACATGAGAAATGCGGAATACCGTTAGAGACGGTTAGGCATAAACACACTTACAAACACACACACACACACCCACACTTCCCCATATAACTGCATTAATTAACACATAATTTTGTTAAAACCGTGGGAATCCTGGAGCTCAACACTTGAGCTTTTTTGGCATCCCTTGGCTTTTCCTTTATTTACGCAATTCTTTATCAAAACTGTTTTTTTGCCCGAGCAAAATATCTATAGAAAACTACCTACTTTCTTCTTCTACTTTCACCCCAACTTTCTCTTTCGTCGTTTTGCAAAATAAAAATAAAATAAGGAATGCGGTCTCGTCGGACGTGCAAAAATAGATAGAAAATGAAAGACATCTTGTTAATATTCTGAATTCATTGTATTTTCTCTTCTTTTTGCATCTTTGTTTAATCGCTTGATATACAAAAGGGTTGAGATGTTTTCCATCCATCCAGCTAGTTATCAGGTTATTAATTCACTTCACGTTTCCATTTTTCCTTTAGCAAACACACACACACACATTGCATCTCTTTCTTTTCCAAGTCATGTTTTTATTTATTTATTCAAATTGCAAAAACAACAGAACAAAATAATATAGAATTTCTTTTATAGAAAATAGAAGAATAAATATATATTTGTCTAGTTTTTTTATATTTTTATGTTTTTGTTGTTTTGTGCTTTGAAAATTTACAACATTATTTGGTGACGCTCTATTGGCATTCATTAGATTTCATGGCTGTTTGCTCATGACATATAAGAGTTGCCGAGAATTTATGAACTTTCTCTTCTTTTCTCCCACTTTCACTCACTTTCTCCCTCTGTTTTTAACCCATTCTCTAATACTTTCCACTACATGTTTTTGTTGTTGTTTTATTTTTTTTTTCATTCGCTTTTCGTCGTTCTTGTCGTCGTCGTAGTTGCAAGAGGAACAAGTCCTTTTTTTTGTTTTATGGCCGTTATGTTTTCTATTCCCATTTTCAACGGTAATTGCTAAGTATCTATATTTTCACAAGTTTTTAAACCATGATAATGTATTTAACAACTAGACCACTTCAATGCATCTCTTTTCCATCTCCTTATTCTAGTTCCGCCGCGCACACACAAAATAACAACAGCCAAAAAACTGGATTTTATCGATGACTTTCACCATGGTGAAAACACTTGGGAATATATCCTTTTTTATGTTTAAGTTTTTTAAAGGCTCTAGTTCTCCACTTCTCTGCCTGCTTGTGTGTGTGTGTTTTATCTTCAAAATACGATGAATCCTTCTTCGTCTCCATTTCGATTTTTCCCTACTGTATTTTCTAAAGAGAAAGTCGGGAGAAAGTCTAGAAAACGATATGGTAAAATGTGTGCGCAAGCAACCACTATCATCATCATCATCGTCGTCGTCACCATCAACAGAATGATCATCGTCAACCCTTTTATTTTTATTTCTGCTGCATCCAGGCCAGGTTCAACAAGGAAAGTACCCGTTCACTCACTCAAGTGGTTAAAGATAACATCTTTTCTCTTCTCTCTCTCTCTCAAGATATTGCTCTCTGTCGAAAAAAACGTACACATTTTTTCTTCTCTTCTCTCTCAAGAGAGAAGACATGGACAAATATGACCATTTCCTTATATAGGGAAAGCACTTTTCTCTCTTGAACTTTCTCTCCACTTATTAATACCCTATTTATAAGATATGATATTATGATAAATACAGAAACATTATATATTTTTATGTTCATAGAATTCTTCATAAAAATTGCTTTCTCCGAAAATATATATTTTCTAAATCTTCTCTAGGGGGATACATCTCTCTCCCCCTCTCTCTCTGTGTGTGCTTGCTCCCCGCTTTCTTTTTCCCACTCATAAATACATTGTTGATTTTTCTACTCTTTTCTCTCCACTTTAACAAAAACGAAGAAGTTGTTTGACTTCTTTTCTTTATTTTTTAGTTATTTATAACCGTCATCTTGAAGGCGTCCATTACCAACAAAAATTGTAGCAAAAATACTGAGAAAAACAGCTCATGTAACTATATAAATCTCTACAGTCTGTCTGTCTGTAACAATAATTGTCATTTATCTTACAATATTTCTCCGAGAAAATATAATGATCAATCCGCACAAAACGAATCACAAAATAGTAATCTATGTTTTTTTGCATTGTCCCATTTACATCATTCCTCCCGACCCTTTTCTTCTCCATTAACACACCACTTATTATTCCAAAGTAAATCTTTATAATAATTATGATAATTTTATTCTATTTTTCCAGGTTTTTTCCTTTCCTGTTCATCTGAATAAAAAACGGGTGACACAATAAAATACAGAGAGAACAATCTACTCGCATCATCTGTGTGGGAAGAAGGAGGAAGGAAGAAAAGGGAAAAAAGCCAGACGCCACCACAGAGCACTCTCCACACATCTCTATCGCCGCGTCGCGCTTTTCTCTTTATATTTTATGTGCAGTTGAGTGTGGTTAGTTGTGTGCTGCGATGTCTTCATCTTCGCCGCTGTGGCAGCGTAAGCTCATGGCGATTCTTTCTGCCCCAACGACAAGTCCAACAACAACGACTCCTCCAACGGCACCCATCATTTTTGTCGTTGCCCTTATTCTCTGTAATGCTGTCGCACTTCAGTAAGTTGTTGTTTCACTTTATATTTTACTTTCACTTTTTGTTTTTTTCTCTTTCTCTTTCATCTGCTCCGCTCTTATACAAAATTCATGAGAAAATCATTACACAAGTTGCCATTTCTCAGAAGAAGAAGAAGACATTATATATTTTTTATTCAAGAAAAGAAAGTGGAGAAAGTATGGGAATATTTGATTCTAAATATTCTAGTGATGACGATGACGATGATGATGATGCCTGTTGTTTCGAGAACAAACGGCCAGAGTTCCTTCTCATCCATAAAAAAATATAAATAAATGCATGAATATCCCCATCATCGTCATCATCATCATCATGTTTTTATTTATATGTAATTCGAAACAAATGGAAAGATGAGAACAAAAGGAAAAAAAGAATAAAGGAAGGAGTGTGCAATGGAATGTATTGAAAGTAATAGGCAGTCAAAGAAGAAAAAACGAGAAGCCAGATTGCAGAAGCTCTTTTTATTATTATTATTTTCCATTTGTTGCTATGAATTTGTGATCAACTTTGTTTTATTCTTTTCTATTGAGAAATAAAAGGCTATTATCATATCACAAAGTAACACACAAAATGGGAAAAAAGAGATTTATTTATTTTTTATGAAAGAGGCAATTTGAGTTTTGAGCGGAGCATCATTATGAAAACAAGTTGTCTGTTTATTTTTTTTTGTTTTCTGTAAATTACGGTATTTTAAAATGCATTTTAAAATGTTCTTTAGTGGAGCTCCACAGAAAATCAACTATCGTCAGAAGGAGAAGCAGATTCTGGATCAAATTTTAGGTGGGACCTATGACAACAAAATTCGTCCCTCGGGTGCCAACGGAACAGGTGATGTGATTTGATCTCATTTTTATTACAAATCTTTAAATAATTGCATGCTTTTATATAAAAATCCAAAAAAAATAGTATATAGTACTTTCCATCTAATCATCAAACATATTTTACCACTTTCTGCATCAACGATTTTTAAAAAATGGGAAACCAAAACATCAAGAAATTTTCGACAATAAATTTATAACATGAATATCATACGCTTATCTAAAGAAAAAACAACTCGTATTTTTTTCCGGTTGTCATGGAAACAGTATAAAATACATACTTAATGACATCAATCGTCTACTGATCACATATTTTATGTAAATAGCGCTACAACTCATTTAATAAACATTACCAAACATTTAATGTACTTAATTTACCTAAACTGTCACTCAACAATATCATGCATGTGCAGTAAATGTTGTGACCATTGTTTCAAAATTATCCCAAAAAAACAAAATTTAATTTTCATCCCATAAAAGTTCATCCCTTTAAAAATATTTATTTTACTTTCTCAGCTTTCTCCATCTTTATTCCATTTGTTTGTTGACAGAAATCTTTGTTCTTTTTTTATCACGAAAGTAACTAGAAATTAGACAATGTATCCCTTTATATCTCTTTCCATTGTAATATCAGCCCTAAAAACATACTATTTAATTAACATGAAAACAATATGTAGAAAAACAAACATCATTTCATTATCACTTGAGTGCAGATGCATGCGTTATGAAAACAAAAAGAACTCCTTTAATCAACCATAAAAGTATATATTTGATGATCATTCTATGAATTAATTTGGTATACAAATATTTACAGAAGAAAAAATAATCGTGTAAATTTTGCACATTTATTCTTTTTTACAAAGTTGTCTGTGTACTTTTCTTTTGCAATTTAAACAAAATTGAAAAGCGATTCTCAATTATGTAATGATTCAACAAAAAATGTTTGCTTTTTAGTCTGATGCCCTTGAAAAGTAAAAAGGGCAAAAAACACTAGATCTTTTCAATGAAAACCGTTAAAAACCTGCAAACTAACTTTTTAAAAGACCGTTCCTCATTCTTTTCATCAAAAAGAGAAAACTTCCACAGTTTAAGAAAATGTCATTCATTTCAGTTTATTAAATATACTGACAACCTCCTGTGTCTCTCCACATCTCTGTTAGAAAATGACAATTTTCCCCTAGAAAAAAAATGTAATAACAGTAATAACAATAATCTTGTTAAATTAAAGATAATTAGAGGGTTTTTCAAACGAGCAGTAAATTTGTTCAGAGCAATTTTCTCGTGAAACTGGTCATGTTAATAAAATAATCGTAACATTTGGCATTACATGGAAACTTGGTCTCTCTCGTTTTGTCGACGTCCTCCTACTACTCTTTTTCCTCTTGTTAGTCTTTTTTCTGCGTCTATTCAACAAGATATTGCCAATTTGTGAGTGTGTGTGTAATTCTCTGTCTTCTTGGGTGGCAATGGCTAAAGGAAAGTTGAGTAATTTTATTAAATGCTAGTGTGTGGTCCGACGTGCGGCAGATGAGCGTCAGAGTGAAAGCGCAACATAGTAGCTTATAACACTGTAGATGGATATGGCACGCGAATTATTCTTTTTTATCCAAAAGATGTTTAGTGAAAGTCAAGAGAAAGCGGTGAAAGCACAAGTGAAAGTAGTAATAGTGGAATTAGTGAATAATAGTGATGGTAGTAGTGACAAAAGACTAGATAGGGTATAAAAAAGCCAAAGGGGAATAATGTTTGTCAAAAAGTTGTTCATCCTGACTTTCTCTCTGTAAGAGAAAGATTAATAATGATAATAATTATATGAAGGGAAAGTTATATATTGTACCTAGAAGAGATGATGCTGATTTCCTTTCTCCTGCAGATGAAATAAAACCTGACCACAAAAAAATATATGTACATCTATCTCTCATTGCTTTCTATTTGGACGTCTTTCCCTTCTACTTTCTCTGACAGACTTTCATTTCATATCACTCTTTTCTCTTTACACCGCACATATGTATGAGCACCGACTTTCGCTCGAGTTACTTCTTTTCAAAGAAGACGAAGAGAAAAAGAGTGAATGTGGATCTGTGCCATTATTATTACTTCTTATTCTCCGTCTTCTTCTTCTTCTTCTTCTTCTACTTTCACTTTTTTTGTACAAGTTACTGCATATGAGAGAATCCGCTTAGCAGTTGTCCAACAAGCTAGCAGAGAGACAGAAAATACTGAAAATACTCATAGATCATATAGAAAACAAGTTTTTCATTTTTTCCTTCGCAGAGATGACTTGAACTTTCTCTTCTTCTTCTTCCCTTTATTTTACAGAAACATAAAAGTGAAAGTTATAAATACGTACATATATATATATATATATATTTCTCATTCGTTACGTTATGTTTACCTAAAAGAAAAGTTTACTGTTTGTTACTCCATCCATACTTCGTCTTTCTCTTTTCTACTACTTTTCCCAGTATTTTCCGTAGTAGATTGATTCATGTAATAGTAGAGAAGAAGAAGATAGAGGTAAGATTCTCTAGTAAAAGTAGACGGGTGAAAGTAGAAAAGCTAACAGTAATAACAATATGTGTGTCTAGCACATTCTCTTTCTGCCCCAATGAATGGGTGAAACTACGCAGGGTTTGCAAAACATCCCAAAAATATTTCACCGGTAAAATAACTCCTACAAAAACATTTTTTGCCCGTTTTTGGTCGGATTTACCAAATCGGGGTTTATAAAATGCAACATTTCAACCCTAAAAAATATTATAAGTTTTTGTGCAAGCAGAACCAAAATTTTCTTCTTTTTTCATCATCATCAACGAAAAGTTGGATTGGTTGTCGGAATGAAAAGGAGAGAAAATAAAAAATTCTATTCCTATCCTGTCATCACCATCGCACCACCACCGCCACTAACAGAATCAGCAGGAGGGGATGTAGAGGAATGGAGGTGATGGCAAAGATGAAGTTTGAAAGTTGTTGGGGTTCTGTACTTACAATTTTACCATCAACAACATCAATATATTTATTTTTAGTTGCATATTATGCATACTTACAACACTACTTTCACCACTTTTCTTCCATCATTCACTCACTTTCTCTCTCTTTCATTAGCATGAAAAAATAATTCTCACACAACTTTCACCACTTTCACCCAAACCTTTTTTTTCTCCCGTTGACTTTTGACAGTTTTTAAATAATAATTTTCATTACTGCAGAAAATAACTAAGAATCTTGTTTTTCTATCAACATCATCCCCATCATCATCTCTCAGTTACCGTCAATCTTTAAAACTATTTAAAGCCTTTATATGTTCTCCCATAAGCACATCTCCTTTATCTTATCAAAAAAGAAAGTATAGATAAAAAACTAAAACAACTGTAACTACAACAACAGGAGCAAAAGCCAAAAGAAAGAGAAAGTCGGAGAAAGCAGAAAAATAAAACCAAGGGCTACAAAAAAATTAAATATTCTGAGCATGAAATCTCACTGTCAAGTCCTCTTTTTTTCTCTTTTCTTCTAACAACTTGAACAACAGTGGGGGAAAGTAAATAGGAAGCATGTTCCTCATTCTTCTTTCTCTTTTTCTCTCTTCCTCCTGCTAAATATAAAATGAACACATTAAAGTCACGTAAAAGAATATAACATTAGGGAAAGGACGTTAGTAGATTGTTGTGGGAAAAAAAAGGAAAAAAAAGGTTACATCTCCTCGAGAATAATTGACTTTGCTTGTTGGCTTGTGAGTCTCCATTTATTTTACCGCTACACGCAATGCATTTTATGTCATGTTCATGCCACACACACACACACATCATTATACTTTTCTCTTCATTTGTTACAAAATAAAAGAGAAAGTAAATATGTAAAAAAAACATATTTAACCTTTCGTTATAATATATTTATAGTCTCTTATTATATGATGTTTTATTGCTCCTCTGGCAAAAATTGCAAGTTAAATGTGGAATTACCTGTTATTTTGGAAATAAATAGTGTGGTATAGAAAAAACCGTAAAAGCGCATATAATAGCCCATGATTTTATTCCATTGAAAACTTCAAGGATTCATCTCAAGCTGTTGTTATACTTTATTCTCAACATGGTCGGCAATGATGATGATGATGGCGATACGATAATATTAATAGTGTGTCCAACTTGAAACTAGGCTGTGTGTACACAACAACAAACCCAGAATCTATAGAGATGTTTCTCAAAATAAATGTGTCCTGATATGGAAAAGAGATGTTGTTTTATTTGTGTGTGTGGAAGAGTGGAGAAAACATGCATAAAATGTAATCTGAATTCTAACAAACAAGAGATTTTACAACGGATTTAGAGGAGGATTACCGAAGTAAAGAATGATTTCATGCCTCAACTGATTTTTTTTTCTTTTCGGAGGAAAAACTAAAACGAGCATTCAAGCTATCTAGCAAAAAAAAACATCTGTAGTTTTGTTCGTTATCCTCCATCAAATTCGTACTTGTGAGCTGGAATGAGAAGAGCTTTTGAAGCGCTGCTAGTACTTTCACTGCTTTCACTCTCCAAAAATTTCTATCTTCTCTTTTTTTTTACTTTGAGCTTTTTACAAACAAAATGTGATAGGGAAAAAATATATATACGTAAAGTTCCACTAAAAGCGGATGGTTGAAAAATGATGATGCAAATATCAATGGGCAATGCTTATATTTGTTTAAAAATAGAGAAAGCATAGGAGAAAGTAAAGGGTTAAAAAAGAGCTTTTCAAGGGAAAAAAGCTCAAATCCGAAATTGATTGAAAATAATTCATTGCATTTTCCATGGAAAAAGTATTACTTTCTCATCATCTTTTTATCATCATGCAAATTTTTTTCTTGGACGGGAAACGGGAAAACTTGTCTTTTTGCAAAATATCTTGAAAAAATATGTACAAAATGGATATAAGGCTGTAGTAAAATTGACTTCCGGTGGATAGGATGTCGCAGTGCGGATAAGAGAAAAAAATATATCTAAAAATTTCTTCCCTTTTTCAACCAGTTTCAGATACAAATGCAATCACATTTATAAATGTGCTTTAATTTCAAAATAAAAATGAACAAATTAAGAGAGAAAAAAACTGTTCTAAATACATATTTTTAAACGAATATTCCAACCGAAAATTTTTCAGCAAAAAAGTGATTAAAAGATTTTTAAAACATCAAAGACATTTTGTCAATGATTTCTTATGGTTCGTTTAACAAATAAAAAAGTACATTTTTTTGCTAATGAACCTAAAAAAAGACAATAAGAACTATACAAAGATTTTGTTTGACGTTTAAATGTGAAATATATCTACATTTTTTTTGATGATGATGCCCCTTGACGTTTCACATGTTTTTTTTGTGAAATTCACCCAGAAAAAAATGTACACGTCATCAAGATCAAGTCAAAACTGAAGGACATCCTGCTGATTGCAACTTGTTAAATTTTACTTTGTTTTTTGTACCCGCATATAAGTAACAAAAGCAGTGTTATATTTTTTTTTTGATTCTGGGGAAAAACACTGAGGGCATTTTTCAGTAAAAAGTTGAGTGAGCTGCAACTGATTAAATGTCAAATCAAGAAAGCATCTATTCTATATTTTTCTCTTGTTTTTTGATTTCCCATAATATATTGTTTGTAATGGTTTTTATATGACCTTTGCACGTTTATTTTCCCGTGAGAATAAAGCACATGATGAAAAATAATAATATATTTTTTTCGTGATGACATGTGTGTTTGTTTTAGTGGAAATGTTAAAATAAACATGGAAAACGTATAGATTTTTTTGGAGAGAAAGCATCATCAAAGGGATGTGTGATGATTTGAAAAAAGAAGTATTTTGTTGGGTAAATTGAGATAGAAATATGTTAACCCTTTGAGCACTTTTATAAGTGTGGACACTACTGGCTCTCTTTCATATTATTATTATTTTTATTGCATTATCTCGTTTGCTTCGACTAATTTCTTGTTACAAAACACTACCATACATTGTTACGTAATTTTGAAGAAGAGAAAGTGAAAGGAGAAAGTAGATATCCAGATATCCAGAGCATGATGATGCCATTCTATCAGCTTTGCTTATTAGTTTTCCTAGAAAAAAACTTTCTCTTGTACTTTCTCTCTATTCCGCTGGTGGACTGACCCACAGTGGATAACAGATAGCTACATACAAACACAGAGTTTTTTTGGGGAAAAACTTTTGACATGAAAAACTATACGGCTTTCTCTTTTTCTCTCTATACTAAACTTGGTGACATTTAAGAAGAAAAAAAACTTTTGCTAATGGCGAGTAAGAGAGAAAGTGGAAGAGAAAAGAGGGCTTTATATTATAATAACATGTTTTTTGTAGATTGATTACGAAAAGTAAAAGTGAAAGTATATCTATGGAAAAAGTTTGTCCTGCTGGTAGCGATGTTCGTGATGATGATGATGGTGCAACAAAATCAATTAAAATACCAAAGTCAATTTCAAATTTCATTTGAGTTTCAAACTGTGAACGTTGTCGAAGGACTTTTACTTTTTGTTGGTGGGTTTTCCCTAAAATATATTTTGTATTTTATAAAGAGAGAAAGTTTATTTTTCGGGAGAAAATATGTAATCTATGTGCATGGGGAAAAGGTGTTTTATAAGTAATCAATTTTTATATATAGAGGAATGACGAACGGTTAAAAAGTTTTAAAGTAAACAACGGTCAAAACCACAACATACAAATTTGTTTTTCTGATCATTGTTCATCTTTCGGTTTTCTGCATTTAATTAAAACAAAAAAGGTTTAGAATTAAGTAGTATTACCATATATGTAATTAGTAACCATGCTTAAAAGGGAAATATATAACCAAAATTAGTATTTTAGTGTAGAACAAATTAGTACTTTTAGTTTAGATAGTAGATGGATCCAAAAAAATAAAAAATAAATAATGAAATTAACTGGTTATTTTTAAGAGAAGGAAAGGGAAAATATGGAAAAGTTGATTGTTGTGTATGGAAATTTGTGATTGAGCAGGCCCAACAATCGTTAGTGTCAACTTGTATGTGAGGAGCATAGCAACTATTGATGACGTGAAAATGGTAAGTGGGTCCTTTTTTCCACAAAAAAAACCCCACCAAACCATTTTGCAAAACAATTTTTAGCAAAAAATAATAATAATTAATAATAGATTAGAAATTAATTGAGAAATTTTTAATAATTTTTATTTACTATCTATTTTTGATCTTTATCTTTTTTATATTAACTTATCTCTCTCTCTTTCTCTCTGTTCTTCTATCTCTTCTGCTATTAGATTTTTTTGGAGAGTTCCATAATAATAATAATATATTTTTAATTAATTACCTGTTATTTTTCTAGTTGTATAACTGTCTTTATTAAAAATATAAATGAACATTTAATTATTCTTTGCTCAAAACTAGCAGCTATAATATAAACTATTGACTTGATTTGAAACTAGATTAGATTTATTTTAGGCAAAACAAAATCTTTTTTAGATGGAGATATATTTGTTCATTAGTTTGTTCATTCTTTAATTGTTATAATTACAGTTATATTTTGCAACAATAGTTTTGTCACCTTTCCTTTCACCTCTTTTTATACAGTTTACCGAAATAAAATGGCAATTTTATAAGGAAACAATGAAATTTAAAATAATTGTTATGTAAAAACAAAATAGGGAAGAATTTGGCATAAATATTTACATCTTTAGTCACACATACACATAAACTGAAATAAGAAGTTATGAATAATTAATTAGTCCTCTCTTGTTCTCTTTTTCTATAAAAAAGAATTAGGAATAAAGTTATTTTGATTGTGAAAATGCTTCGATTCTTGTTTCTAATTGTTTTTGTTATAATTAATTCCCCCTTTTGTCTCTTTTTCTATCTATCTCTTTCACAAAAGCAAAAATCTCGTGTTTTTTAAAATGCTCGATCCATTCATGTCATGTTTGTCGTTTTTAAATTACCTAGTCATGTGTATGTGGTCGTATGAATAAAAAAACATTTGGAAAATTATAAAGTTTGACGCAAGTTTTTTTTGATATATTTCTTGTGCAAGTTGCAACCCATTTATCTATTTTTTTCTGTTTTCGAGAATGACTGTGAACTGTGATGAAAAATATAATAGGAAAGGTTATGAAAGAATAAATATTTCGTTTCCATGGTTACCCATTTAAAATATTGTTTTGTAGGTGTAGTGATTAGAAGATTTTGTTATGAATGCTATATACTCCTTAAGTTTTAAATGAAATCATCTAACATTTTAATAACGATTTAAGCTAAATTACTCTACAAAAACTATATACTAACCATTTAAATTGAAACTATAAAATACTACTCTACTACTGCTTTAAAAAGTATACAAAAAATTTGCTGAGTTCGTTGAGATGCTGATAACGTATGATCCATAATATTCTGTTATAACAACTATTAAAATTTTCTTTAGCATTCTTACCTGCTCCCAAACAAACTAAATGAAAAAAAAATTAATTCTTTTTTAGAGTAACCCTTTTACTTGGACGTTTTGATAAGAAATGAAGCTTTCTTTTGTCCAGAATGAACCAAAGTCCCTACATAACAATAGTTTAGTAAATTTTGATTTTTGAAATAAGTTTTAGCTAGATATATCCCTCTCTTTTAGTTTATAATTTTAGATTAGTAATTTGAGAATGAAGTATATAATTATATAAATTATATGATTTGAAATATTATCGAAGAAAATAAAAAATAAGAAGGAAAGTTTCATCCAAAAATATATTCTAACCCTTAACTCATATAATGCCAATAATCTCTCTATTCAGAAATAGTCTCTGAAATAAACGGTAAGTAAAAACATGAAATGAAAAAAGGACTATATACAATTATCTGAATAAAAATTAATATATTTACCTGATTGATAATGACACTAACTGTTTGTTTTTCATTTATTTTCTTATAAAATTTTATCGTCAATTTCCTTCGTTTTACACAACAAAATAACAGTAACAACATGACACAAAGTAAAAACTACATTTAGTTTTTAATAAATTTATTTTAAAGTAATTGATAAACTTTTCCAGAAAAAAATTAAGAGAAATATATCTATAAATAAAGCTGGAAAAGAATTTTTTAAAGAAAGAAAAAAAAGAAAGTTTTGTTGCAATTTTGAAATTGTATTTTTTTGTCTTTACACATATTTGGGACAATGAATTTTGGCCACACAGGACCAACGGAAGTAAGCGTGAATTTGTACTTACGATCCATCAGCAAGATAGATGATTATGAAATGGTAAGTTGGGATCAAAAATAACAAAACAAACAAAAGAATACGACATAAAAACGTCAAATAAGTATAAAAAATAATTTGTAAAGTATTTTAAGTCGTTAATTTATATATAAAGAGTGATAATTTATAGTTTATTTAGACAATAAACAGGGATATAAATTAGATAGATACAGTTTCAGGCTAATTTCAAAATGGATTGATATAGTGTCAATATAAG
>JAQFYG010000199.1:0-41119 GCA_034694325.1 Entomobrya corticalis | reverse complement strand
ACGTTGCTTTGCTGCCTCATCGTCCTGTTCATTTCATTGTCCAATTCTCTTCTCCGTACCGTCATTAAAATTTATTCGAGGGCACCCAACGGACACGCCAAGGGAGAACAGGGTGCATCGCAGGATTTCTCTATTTTAAATGAAACGAAAACTCAAAATAATAAAATATCAGTGGTAAACGTTTACGATCTTAATCAATCGTGGTACTAAAACCGTGAAATGGCTCAGAAAACATTACTGAGTGCTTTAATTAACAGCACCAAATGAGCAAACTACTTTATATTAGACAGGTAGCACAGCTGCTAACACTGCTAAAAAACAGGGTTAAAAAGTAGAGGTAAATCATAGTGGTAATATGCTACTGAATAAGGTTATTCACTAGCAAGAGGCAAGCGTGGCGCGACGGGTAAATTTCAAATAGTCAGTAGGTCAATTGCACTGTATCTTTAACACAGGGTTACAGCTTCAAATACGCTTTGTGGGTAAAGCCCCAGGAGTCAAAACATATTTGCATATTTCAAACACCAACCCAAATACAAAATAAAATTGAGTGTTAGTGAGTTTTATTTAATTAAATGGTATCTCAAAATTATGACAATATAAGGACATGATGCTTAACGTATAACTAGTGAATTTTTAATGACAGTTAAGTGTTTAATTATATATTAGAAGCAGAAGTAACAAGCTTGAAATATTTTGGAAATAATATTATAAAAAGTTAAAAGGTCATTTTCGTCCAACTTAACAGTTTACAAAAAATGCTTACAATATGTTTGTGTCAATCTTATAATAGTTTATTTTCCGGACTCCCGTCCTTCTCTTTCAAAATTCCTAAGTTACAAATTAGAATATTGTTAGCACATGTTTGAGGAAAATTTAGGTGTAGTTTGACTCATAAACTTAGAAAATTAGTAGCTACGAACGAATATATCGTAAACTAATTTTGTCAGATTTTTCTATAGTTTTCTTGAAGACAAAGAATTAATTGATACGAGTTTGCCTCTTCAAAAAAAAGTTTATTAGCATGAAATTACAAAATTCGAAAAATAATTTAGAAATCTTTTCGGGTGTTTTGAAAGTGCAAAATATTTGGTCAAAATCAATCTTTATTTAATTTTAACACCAGAATTTGAATGCAAACGTTCAAAAAATTTGTACGAAAAATCTTTGGCCGAAGCGTAAATTTCTGATATATGAGCAACTAATCATCTCACAAACTATTTCAATATTTTGTAGACACTCTCTAAAAATTGAGTTTTGCATCCACAAAATTATACGCTGCTCCAAAAGATTAGTAAATAATAGATTTTAAAAAACAAACATTACATTGATTTTTTTGCAAGCAATTGAAACATGCAAATGTTTCGTATTTAAAAATCAAGGCTCTAAAATAAAAGAGATGTAATTTTCAAAGCTGTAAGTGAAACCATCAAAAAGCATTGAAGGTATATTATTTTGTTCCTGAATTAAAAATTAAAAAAATGGTCATTTGGAGCAAAAATATCTAATACAAATATTATTTTAAATATTTTTTAAATATTTCAAAATTAGTTAAACATTTTTTAAATATTTCAAAATTAGTTAAACATTTTTTATTAAAGGTAAATGTGTTTATGGCAACAAATAATTTCAAGACAATGTACATTTTAAAATTTTCCACAAAATATTTACCCCTTAATGTATTTGTAAATTGATTTCATATTTATATTTTTCAGCTTTGCATTGTAATTAAAATTGCACAAGATTGTTTGGCAAATGGTTTGGAAAACATTGCTACATAACTTACAATAATTATAAATTATTAATCAATCCGTTTATGTCAAAACTTTTGCATCTTGTAAAGATTGCATAAAGATATTAGCCTATCAAAGAAAAAATGCTCCAAAAGATTTCTAGGAATTTTATATTTAGAAGACAGAAAATTGTAACAAAAAGACCTCCCTGGGTCTAAAGATATAAATGTCTAAGCTATAAAGAAAATCTTTGTAGCGAAAATTTTATATTGAGATTTTAGCATCTTCAGTAACAGATAACAAAATTAGCTGCATAACTGTGCCTTAGCAATTTTAAATCCGAATGAGTACAGATTACTTTTCAGAATATCGATTTATTACTAATTTATAAATATTTATATATTTGTGTTTAAAGTATCAAAACGAATCATGATCTGCAAATTAAAAACGGTTTTGTAATTTTTATTTGCATACAAATGCTGGCTTTATTCTCGGTATTGTCATATATCGGGTGATGGGGTAACTTAAAACATATATGTAACTTCTCACATTGTTTGGGGTATTTTGAGAGATCATTGGGGCAGACTGAGACATCATTGGGGCATCTTGAGACATCATTGGGGTACCTTGAGACATCATTGGGGCAACTTGATACATCATTGGGGGTAACTTGAGACATCGTTGGGACATTTGCGTTCGAATGATATATCACATGCTATATGTTGCTTTGTTAAAAAATGTTGACTTTTGACCCCTGACCCCCTGGGGGTCATCCAAGTTTGCTCAAAATCAACAAGGTTGTTACTTGGTACTAGTTGTATATATGCATACTAAGTTTTGTCAAAATTGGTTAAAAGCGTTCTTGACTAATCGCGCAGACAGACAGACGGACAGAAATTTTTGCTCCCACCATGTAATATTATAAATTATTGGTACCTGGCTTTTAATAAGAAAATTATTAAAAATTGAATCCGGCTTGGCGTATTATCAAAAAATAGTTTTACCTGCTGTTTTGAAATCTGACTGAAGCTGATAAGGTCAATATTGACCTATGTCTAGAAATGTGGAATGTCTAAGCTATAAATTATAAATTTCTAGCAGAAGTTCATAGCAAATTTTTTGCAGCTTTACAGGTTGGTTGCAGAATAAGCCTGGCATATCAATGAACAAATTTTACAAAAGATTTTTAGAAATTTTATATTAAGAAGAAAGAAAATTATAACTTGAAGACCTACCTCGGTCTGGAGATACGTAAATTATAAGCTAAAAATTATAACTTTTATAAAGAAAATTTCATACCAAAATTCTGATTACCAAGCTGAATACAAAATAAGCTGCAAATATAAATTCAAATTGCAAAATGAGTGTAAAGTATTTTTCAGATTATCAGTTTATTGCAAATATATTAATGTTTGTATATTTGTGTGAAGAGTGTCTTAAGTCTATAGCTATAAATTTTGTAGGCATGAAATTATAAAATTAGATTTACAATTTGTAATCAATGTTTCTTCATTTTTAACATAATTGGAGTAATTTGATTCTGAAGCTAAGCTTCAAAAACTATAGACAACAAATATAAAAGTTATAAGGAAACTTTATAACTAATACTTTAAAAACGTATTAAAGTTGGTGAATCAACTGTTGGATTTAAAATTAACTACTCCATCCTAATTACATATCTCTATATAAAAGAAACATTTATCGGCTTAACATTAAACGGTTTATCATCAAAATAAGGTAGCTTTTAAGATACGGTTGCCAGGTCCAAAACGCTTGCTTATTAGTCATTGTGTCATCATGTGATCGCCGGTGTCTCTGTATACATATTTATGCAAAACAAATAGGCAAGTGGAGCAGGACTTAAGGATTCAGAATGAACAAGATGGGTGGAAGCTTGTTGCTACGTCTGCATTATATTTATATGTATCCTCATCGATCTCGTGCTCTAAGCATGTTTTGTTCATGAACCATTGAAGGGTATGGAGTTTATGCATCTGTTGACTGTTGTTGCAAAATAACATTAATAGGTATGCAGTTTATATGTGAACATGTTATCGCTATACATTGTATTGAATGTATATAGCTGGTTATAACCTTACATCGTCAAAACAGAACAACACTGAAAGCCACGCTGAACACATGTTGTAATTATTGTTCAGATAAGCATACGTTTGTGTAAAACGACTAACACTGAAAGGTATGGGGTTGAAGGCGTCTTTAGCCAACAATTTTCTACTATACAAACTGGAATATATGCTCAGATAAAATCAGATTTCTTCATCAGTCGTCTCTTAACCTTTGAAGGAAGTGGATCAACTTTTACTGTGCGATATTGTCAAGTATTTCACAGGATCAGTATTTTTAAAGTGATTGTTTAAGTATCATACAACCTATTTGATTAGAATTTGCAAGTTAAGCTTAGTGATTTTTTTTGTAACAAATTCCAATTAAACGCTAAAGTTAAGTGCTGACGTTGTAAAAAACGTTGACTTTTCCAACGTTCAAGTGAAAAAAATGTACTACGACGATGATTCTGAATCGATCAGCGATGGAGAGGGAGAAATGTTTGGCAACGCAAAGCTGGCGTTTGTCAGCGATGACGAAGATATATTTGAGGAGGACAACCTGGCCGAAAATGCCAACGATGAAGAAGATTCCAAAAACCTATCAAAGGATTGTGAAGTTTTTTCTAATTATAAGTCTACCTTCCGTAAGTTTATGAGATATTTTAGTGTATAATTTAAGTTTGATTGTTTAGATATATTGGAAAAATTGTAAGTTTCACTTAAATATTTTCCAATTTTGTATTTTGTTTTTAGTGAAATTAGGGAATGAACATCCTCAACCGCTCTGTGAAGGAAGTGGACTATCTTGCGTTTCCATGCCTCCCATTACGTACGCTCCTATCAATATACCGGAAGAATTTTACACGCTAAACGGAAATAAACCAGCACATTTGTCCAATCCTCAGTTGGAGGCTATTGTATACGCACACCAGGCCCACCTCCATCTTTTCCTGGACGATAAAAAGGAGGAAGTTCGAACCGGATTTCTTCTTGGTGAGCATTATTTTTGTAAAAGTAAATAGATGTTTTATATGTATTTAATTTGTTTTTGACATTGTTTTAATCATTTGAATTATTACAGGGGACGGGACTGGAATAGGAAAGTCTAGGACTCTTGCTGGCATCATTTTCGAATATGCACTTACTCCTGACCGGGCTGGATTAAAATTTATTTGGGTGACACCCAAAACAACCTTGTTTGACGGAGCTAAGCACGAATTGATACATTTTATGAATAATGTGACCATTTTGACGGCGGGTGATTTGAAGGCAGATCTGGCGGACCCCACTGTTCCTACCGTCCTTATGCTGACGTATGGCCATCTCCATGATCGCAGTGAAGATAAGCGAAAGCTTCTAAAAAAGTGGACAGGAATAAACTTTGAAGGACTTGTAAGTAGCTCTTATAACTGTTGAAAATATATTTTTAAATGTTTGTACTGACAATTGGAATTAGAAAATGTAAAGAAATGTTTTGAATATTTAGATAATATTTGACGAGGCGCATACTGCAAAGAATGCGTATGGCACAAAGATATCTGAAGACGGAAAAGCGGTCATGAAGTTTCAAGATGATCATAAAAAGGCACGCGTCGTGTATTCATCGGCCACAGCTGCGTCTGAGACTCATCACCTTTTATATATGAACCGTCTGCATCTTTGGGGACCTGGAACAAAATATAAAGGAATGGATGATTTTCAAAATAAGCTGAATGAAAGGTAAAATTTCTTGCTTTTTATGATCAGAATTGCTTAAAACCTAGTTTACATGGATGTTTTTCAATTGAATTAAAAATTTTTCTAATTTTGTAGGGGTGTTGCCGCACTGGAACTTTTGGCGATTGAAATGAAAATGAGGGGAGTCTTTGTTTCGCGGCAAATCAGTTTTGAAAAGGTTATCGTAGAAGAACAGATTGTAAACCTAGAAAAAAGGAAGACTTTTGAGCCTGTTTACAACCGATGTTGTCAAATGGTAAGCAACAATGTCAGATTTGACAAACCTGTATGAGTTTTTCACTCAATACCAAATTGTGAAATTCAATTAAATTAAAACTGATATTTGTTTTAGTGGGAACTGATTATGATATACCAGAAGAATCTAAAGGAAGCAAAAGAGAGAGAAGCAAGAATGAATAAATGTGTTGTAACTGAGAATTTTGGACAGTGGCTTGGAACTACTTATGCAGCTTCCCAAAAATTTTTTCAGAGCCTATTGATAACATCAAAACTTTACACGGCGGACAAAATAGCTCGGTAGCTGATTTTATTTTAGTAAAAATATTAACAACAAAATCACACAACAAAGAACATATATTGTAAAAATTAATGTGATTCACAGATCGGAGCTTAAAAAAAATTGTTCAGTCGTCGTTGGGCTCCAACAAACGGGTGAGTCGCAATACGAAGAAAATTTTTGTGGACCAAACTGGAACAAAAACCAGCCCTATTCAAATGTCCGGTAATGAACAATATATTAAAGCATTAAAATTTATTAAAAAACCGTGCCAAATTAACTGAAGTATAAATTTTTCAATCTTGTAAACAGAGAAATACTACGAAGCGTATTGCTCTCACTGGGTGTAGCAGTTGGGTGCCCTCGAGCATACTTCAATGATGGAACGGAAAAGAAAATTGGAAAGTGGAACGAAGAAGATGACCAGACTGCAAAAAAATGTTCCAAGAGATGGGAAGTTAAAACTTGCGAAAGCCACAGCTCCAAAAAGTCAACAGCACACTCCTCCAAGAGCCATCCTCCCCCATCAAAACGGGCAAAGCACTACGACTATAATTTTACAATATGGCCGATGTACTCTGTTGGATTTTATCAAGTAGATTTGCCGCAAACTCCTGAAAGTTTGACATGGAGTTATGAGGAGGTCAAGCAAAATATCACATCGGAAGGTCTGGCTCGAATGTTTCATGAGTTGTCACCTTTCCTACCAATTAATCCCTTAGATGAACTTATTGACCGTTTGCAAAATGAAGGCCCACATAAAAAACAACAGTATCAAGTCGCAGAAGTAAGCAAATTTATTAAACATCTTGATTAGTGGCCAAATTTTAAAATCTTAAATGTTTTGTTTCCCTTGCAGTTGACTGGTCGAAAATATCAATATATTTATGATACAAATAGGTGCCTGTGGAACGAGGTGAAGAAAGGAAGACATGTAATGGAAGAAGGTAAAAATTGTTGCAATGAATATAATCTCTAATTCAAAAGCAATGTAAATTTAAACTTTGTTTTGTTTGCAGAGCAAAACAATTTTATGGATATGAACAAACGAGTCTGTGTCATATCTAATGCTGCGTCAACTGGGTTTAGCTTACATGCTGATAAGTCTAGAACTAATCAGCAAAGGCGTATTCACATCACTATTCAGTATCCGTGGAGTCCTGACCATCTTTTACAGCAACTCGGTAATTAAGCGAAATTAAAATTAAGACATTCAAAGAGCTAACCAAATTAATTTTTGTGTGTTGTTTTAACAGGGCGTTCTCACCGGTCTAATCAGGCTTGTTATCCTAAATACATTTTGATCAAGTCTCCTGTCTCCGCTGAGATTCGATTTACTTCAATAATATCAAAAAGGATGATGCAACTAGTAAGTTTCCAATAAATAATAAATTCTTTGATTTAAAGCAAGAGTGTAAATATGTAAATTTGTTAAAAAATCTATGTTTCACAGGGAGCTTTCTGTTCGGGACATTCAAAGGCCAACATATTGGGAGATAGACTTTCCGACATCCTTTGCAGTCGTTTGGGTGTCCTTGCAATAAACATGGCTATTGCTGACTTGGGCAAGGTTCGGGCAAACGCATCTTTAATGGCAGCCCTTGGAATTGAAAAAATTAAAGGTGAGAAGAGCGCGTACTTTGCTCCATCAAAGACGGACGCCATCAATCGAACATTCAATAGGGCGCTGATGATGCCGTTGAAACTGCAAGAAACGTTTCTTGAAACAACAATGAAAGAAATTGAAAAGTTGAGATCATCTGAGTCATCCACGCTGTACTCTCCAATCACGGGTATTTTTGCAAACAATCAGATTATGCAAGATAAAGTTCTACTTGAGCTAACTATGTTCCGTCATTTACAAATTCTAGAGTTTCCTGCAACCGATGCAGACGTGACATTGCTACGCAAAAAGCAACTCAAGTTTGATTGTCATCTGTACAAGTTTCGTATATCACGTATCGCTTCTTGGGAATTTATCCAAACAATACAAAAACGAGCCCAAGAAGCTGGAAAAAAGTGTGAATTCTACAAACGGAGAAGTGAGTTGATGTTTACCGTCCAGGACTCTGATGACAGCTTTAGTGCCTACTACCCTCATAATCGTGTGAAGGTAAATAAAAATGTTTCACAATGTATAGAAAAGTCTGTATGAAAATTTGCAAAAAAAATAACAACAAATATTTGACTTTACAGAAAGAAATAACCTCGAGAGACTTGAATGGATGGGACAAAGAAACAAACATGGCGGAAATTGACGAACAGTGGGAGCACCAGCTCGAAATGATGGATCAGTATCCCGGATGCGCACACGCAGTGAATACATTTGGTAAATGTGACATTGAAAATTGTAAGTTTCGATGGGGAGTTTACGACTTTTTTGTCTTGTGCGGAAAAACAAGTGAGTATCTTGGAGTGTTTGAGACAAAATCAAGCGAAGTAAAGCAACTTCGAGTCGGAAAGGTTAAATATACCAACGAAGATAATGCAGAAAAAGCTGTAGTTGGGCTTTTGATACACTTAAATGGGAAACACGATATAGAGCATATTTTGGAAACTTATGAAGGTTGAATTATGAAGGTTGAATAATGTTAAGGGAAGGACAACTACTTGATATAACTTGTAAATAGTAATATCTATAATCCATGATATTGTTTGGTAATTTGTAATCCTGTTGTTTATATAAAATTTAAGCTGGGATTGTCTACAACGACAATTTATACTTTTTATTTTTAAAAGCATATTATTGTAAAATGTATGTTTTTGATGTCTGGGACATGCTCTTTTTTCCTCCAAATTTAATAAATAAAAACGTATTTAAAAAATTTCTTTGAGTTAATTGAACATTTTTTATTAAAAAGTCGTTCAAATTTTATATGAAAAGCATAGATAAAAACATTAATCTATCATCTTCAAACCAAAACCATAAAAGCTAAAAATATATTACAACAAAATCATACAAATTAATAATTCAACATTTATTTATATATATTTATATGCTCAAGAGTAGACTTCATATACTTAGAAGTTTATAAGTTATAAATCATTTATTTGTAAGAAACAATTGTAATCATACAAAACGGTATACCATATGCTTACAAAATAGTTAAAATTACTTATTTGTAGAAATCAATGTGTGCTACCATTGTGCTTGGTAAATTCTAATCATTCTGTTTGTATTGGATTTTATTTGCCAGTGTCTGCAACGACAATTGTTTACTGATCATTTTTAAATCATGGTAATTAAAAAAATTTCAGTTTGATACCTAGTACTTGCTGTTTTTTTTCAAAATTAAATAAATTTAAATTAAAAATCTATATTAAAAACGTGCATATTTTTCATAAAGTAGTCCACCAATGTACATATAAAAAGCCTAAATAAACCGACTTCAATATCGTTTTGAAACCATAGCATAAAGGCCTAAATATGTTAGAAACAAAAAATAGAAATAAATAATTTGGGGGCCCGAAAATTACTTTCTAAAGAGTAGATTCATCTGCTTACAAGTTAATAAATTCCAATTTATAATAATGTAAGAAACATTTGTAATCATAGAAGATGGAGTGGATCATATTATTATAAATAAATAAGTTATGACTTATTAAACAGTAGCAAAAATTTGTAATCGTTTAAGAAGGATTAATTTATTAGCTTATAAATTAATAAACTTTAAATTAAAATTGCGCAACTAAAACTTATAATAATTATCAAATGCCGATTGACTCATTAGTTCAAAAATAAATAAGTTATAAATTGTGATTTTATAAGCAAAATTGAGAATAATAAAGTTGCGATTACCCCATCAGCTTCCAAAAAATAAAATTTCAATTAAACTGTACAAAACATATTTTATAAAACAGTCATTTGACGTTAAAAAAGCAGATAGACGCAGTGAGTAAATTGCAAAACTCCTTTATTTTTAAAAGCTTAAAACTCAAATCAGACATGTACGTATCCCAAGTAAAAGCTTGACTTTGTAAGTTAAACATTTAAAATACCTTTAAATGAATTTAAAGTCATTTTACAAAACTTTAATTAAGCAAATAGAGTTTGTAAATGTAGAGGTACAAGAAATGGAGGATCGGTCATTAACCAGTGCTGCAATTAAAATAAAGAGGAAGGGAGAAGGAGAAAAGGAAACTCGAGCTGCTTTACAGGCAAAAGGAGCGGAAAAATAAGCAAATCCGATTTTCCATGATGCAAAGAAACACTTTTCACTAAATTATTTAATTTCCGTTGTTTTATTTAAAAAAATACATTACGATGTTAGATTTAGTTCTCATTGTTTTTGGATTACAATTTTATTTATAAGTTATTTGTTGTTAAGGATGTCTCCTATTTGACACGGATGATATACAATGCTTCTGTAATTAATTAAAAACACAGATTCTCATAAATGATCAATAAACTAGTAAAACAAAAATTTGGTGTTGAGTATTCTTATTTGCCGTTCCGTTTATCAACTGGTTTTGTCACATTTTCATCTTACCACTGCGCACAAATTGCACTTCACCTTTAAAAATGTAAAATTAAATTTTCACCGCTAAATGAAATATTTTTTACATTGTCACCGAAAAGAACCGCATGATTTATATCAACAGAGACATAATTGAACATTTGGCATATTTTGCAGTTAAGTTAACCTAAGCGACAGAGGAGAGATAAAAAGGATGGCATATTGTGTAGAAAACCGGTTTTAAATATTTGGTTAGAAACTTTGGTCCAAGTTTTTTTTAACTAACATGACAAAGCAACTGAAGCAATGATTTAAAGTAAATAAGCTGGTTAGTTTTTGTCCATTTTTTAGGTTGAAAACGAATGACATGTATAAATTAAAAAATTGATTTTTTCAACCAAGTTGAAAATACTGTCTTAAATGATCAATGAAAATATTTACAAACAACACAACTTTATAACAGTTGAACTTTATAATAAAAAATACAACTTTATATCATTAAAATTTTATGTAAAGATTCAACAGATGCAGGAGCAAATTTCTTTTCAAAAGTTTTAAAACTTCAAATCACAGTCTGTAATTAAACACAAAACACAATCGATCCGTTTGGATTTTTCCAAACTTTTCGTTACAAGCTAAACAAACAATTAAATTGATTGGAGGAATAAATTTAAACAAAAAAGATTAACGCCTCGTGCTTACTAGTTTATTGGTCATAAAATAAAAGCTTAGAAGCAACAATTAAATCTTGCATGATAAAGATAGCAATTCAGAGTTATTGCTCGTTTTAGAATTTGGCCAAACTTTTGCTTACAAGCAAACTATACAAATAATTGTAATATGGGCAATAATTTTATATTGTGACGTTTTAAAACTACAGCTTATTAATTAAGTTATCGTAAAATAAAAAAAAGACCAAATATTTATATCAGCAATTTGCATTACTCGACTGATTTTATCTGTTTTTTACCATACTTTTCGTTATAATCAAAACATACAAACATAACTGTTGCAACCATATAATTTATATTATGGAGATGCAAGTGTAAAGTTGATTAACTCTTAGGTCCAAATATAAAGATTTCTAGGCACCAATGTAGTCCTGCAATTGAAAGAAAATAAGAAGTTTTTTGCTGTTGTTAGAATTGTGTCCATACTTTTAGGTTAATTTATACAGTAAACAATAAATTTATAAAGTGGATACTTATGTCCTTAGCATATTTATTAAAGTATCACAAAATAAAACTGTCGAGCCAAATATTTATATCATCATTTTTCATTTCTCGGCTGTTTTTTTTTCGTTATGATTTTAACCAAACTTTTCGTCGTAAACAAAACACAAACTTTTTTGTTATAAGTATATAATTTATATTAGGAGATGTGCGTGTAAAATAGATCAATTTTAAGGTCATAAACAAAAGATTTCTAAGCACCAATTTTGTCCTGCAATTGAAAGAAAATAAGAAGTTTTCTGTTTTTGTTAGAATTTTGTCCATACTTTTTGGTTAATTTATACAGTAAGCAATAAATTTATAAAGTGGATATTTATGTCCTTAGCATATTTATTAAAGTATCACAAAATAAAACTGTCGAGCCAAATATTTATATCATCATTTTTCCTTTCTTGGCTGTTTTTTTCGTTATGATTTTAACCAAACTTTTCGTCGTAAACAAAACATACAAACTTATTTGTTATAAGCATATAATTTATATTAGGAGATGTGCGTGTAAAGTATATTAAATTTAAGGTCATAAAAAAGATTTCTAGGCACCAATTTAGTCCTGCAATTGAAAGAAAATAAGAAGTTTTTTGCTGTTGTTAGAATTGTGTCCATACTTTTAGGTTAATTTATACAGTAAACAATAAATTTATAAAGTGGATACTTATGTCCTTAGCATATTTATTAAAGTATCACAAAATAAAACTGTCGAGCCAAATATTTATATCATCATTTTTCCTTTCTTGGCTTTTTTTTCGTTATGATTTTAACCAAGCTTTTCGTTGTAAATAAAACATACAAACTTATTTGTTATAAGCATATAATTTATAAAGAACCAATTTAGTCCTGCAATTGAAAGAAAATAAGAAGTTTTTTGCTCTCGTTAGAATTTTATCCATACTTTTTGGTTACGAAGAAAGTATACAAATATTTATACAATAAGCAATAAATTTATATTTTGACGGTTAGAAACTAGAGCTTATTTATTTTATGTTCATGAAGCAAGTTTTTATCACGTCATTGTTGAATTTTATTTTAATAAATCATAAGTTTAAAACATGTTTACTAAATTTTTACTATATATTTTGTTGCAATATTCTTTTTTGCCATATTGTGTTGCCGTTACTATTTATCAATAACTTTAAGAGTAGCAAAACGTTTTTTAACGTGACTGACCCCTTCAGCGAGTGAAGTTAGGTGTATGGATAAATATTTCATGCATTCAACACTAGAGTGACATGTAATATGTCAATCAGATGAGGCGTACCTACTAATAATGATACGAAATACATGAAATAGTACACATATACTGTCAAACGTTTTGGTGAAGCGTGGACGTATGCGTGTAGTGACCAAGTGCGGTAAATTCAAATGCAATTTTTCTGAGCCAAACCGAACTGTTTCCTTTAAGTGTTGTTTGCATTAGCTATTGCTGCGTGAGTAAACGTTGGTTTAATCTTACCACCGACGTTGTTTACTGGCTTCCACATTCAAATCTTGGTTGGACTATTGCATAACTGGGATATATGCCTATAGGCTTGCAGGGGTCAGAGTTTTCAAAAAGGATGCTTGCGTTAATCATTTCTAAAAGAGGAGGATATGTTGGTCATGTTGTTTATCGTCTACACGTGTACTACATAGAATGTTTTAAAATCCTGCGTTGTGGCAATCATAACTGTACATAAAAGAAACGTTTAACAAACAGTAAATAGTACACACATATGTACTCTTTTGAATTTACTGTTGATTCTCGTTTGGTCAAGTTGATGCATGATGGAACCAGCCCCAGAAATAGTTAGTACCATTTCAACCTCCAAGGATGAAAGTCTGCAATTTTTTCGATCGAAACAAAAGTGCAACTAGTTGACGATACTCTGAAAAATATTGTTACAGTTTTGTGTTCAGTTAATTTTTTGTAAGTAATACTACCCAATCCTTTAAACTACAATTTTCGAAACAATTAGAGATACATTTACAACTGCAGCAAAATGGCAAGCAACATGGTCAAGGACCAAGAATATAGACGTGAGTTTAAAAATTATATTTATACTTCCAAATTTCTAAAAGTGATAATGGTTCAAGCATTTTCTTAAAGAAAATGACTATTCTTACATCCCATTGTTAATTTTGTTTGTTTTTTCCTTCAGGTAACAGGCCAAGTCCAACAGCGGAGGACTGGGATCTTACTGCTAGGTTGTCCGCCATGACTGCTGAGGAGAAGGCAGATTATATTAAAGACGCTGGAGCAAAAGCTTATGATAATCTATTTCCAACGGATCAGGACGATGATAGTTCAAAAAGCGGAGTCGAATCCGACAAGGGTGAAGGTATGTTTTTGTAAGCTTTTGTATTTTTTAATTTTATAGTACAATGTTTTTTTAAAATTAATTACACACAGGAATGGGGATATAATTTGACTCCTGTGGTATCAATTTTCAACCTTAGGAAAATAAACTTTGAGAAATGTTTTGTAAGATTGATTTAGTACGATAAAAATGTCTAGACCTTATGTTAGCAAACAAATATTTTTTATACTTGTTATAGATAAGTTACAAAATCGAAGAACGTCGCCAGGACCGGCTGATCAAAAGTCGCAACGTTTAAGCATGCATGATGGGTCGCAAATGTCATCAACAAGAGGGGACAAGCCTGGCAAAGGAGGACGTTTAAGTCGGCGGCGAACTCGCCGACCAAAAAGTCGTCGTCATGGAGCCTCGCGTAGTCCAAGGCACAACGAGAGATCTAGATCTCGATCGATTTCTCGAGGCGGATCAGTTTTGTCTTCGCAATCCTCCTCATCAAGCGCAGACACTCGTCCAAACCAACCCGCAACCGGACCTGCATCAAATCTACGAGCACTGAGTACTACTAACCGGCCCGTAACAATAGAACCCGTCGGCCCTCTGTGCGCAAGCTTTTCGCCATTTCCTCCTGCCAATGTGGTACCTTCTTTGTCATCTATACTTACCCAAACACCAGCCTCGACAAAAATGATTGGTGGTATGTAAACATTACAAACATTTTCGTGCAAATTTATAGATTTTGCTAGCAAGAATCAGGCAACAATTGTTTTTTTGACATTTCAGAAAACTTTGATTCTCAACTTCAGAGCACTGAAATTAGAGCAGCAATTAGGTCACTGCTTCCTCCAACAGTTTTTTCAGCAATTCCGAAACAATCACGTAAGCGGCAGTAGTTACAAAATTTTCGTTTGAGGTCATGCCTTATTGCAAATTAATTACATGAAATAAAAAATGTTTTTGTTCAATTTTTAGCAGCAAGTGATTCCATTCCGGCTGCTGGGAACTACGTTGATGCAAGAGGGAGCAGTTTATCTGTCAATCAAATTTCTATTACTGATGAAATGACAAGAATGGTCCACTCAGTTTTGGATGGGAAAAATGAGTCAGAACCTGTCCCGTCAAAGCCGTTTTCCGGGTCAAATACGGTGAACAAGACACCCCGGTCAACTACCGTGCCTACTATCAATGTTTTGGCTTCAAACTCTCCAATATTACTGTCCGATGATTTTCAAGCCAACACAAATGGTAACGTTTTTGCCTTAGATTGCTTTTTCTTTATTTTTTAAACTTAGAAAGGATGATGGTTGCTTTGAATCCCGAAATTTGAACCTTAGAAAATATGTATTTCGAAAACTTTTTTAGAAAATTCTCTAACAGCTAGTGAGCATGTAGGAAGTGAGGGCAACTTAGAATCAGGATCCACGGCCGTGAAGAAAACTAGCTGCATTCAATTGGAAAAACTTATGCAAGAAAACCGTGAGAAATGGGATGAGTCCAAGGGGGATATCAGCCGACTTAAAGATGACCTGCGGCGCCTGGACCAAGAGTATGACGAGTTGGAGGGACATTGGGTAACTCAAAATCAAAAGGAAAGGACTGCTAAAGATTTGGAAGCTAAATTCGGACACTTGTCTAATTACATCACCGAAACCAAAGAGCGAATGCAGCAAATGGACGATCTAACAAACAAGGCAAAAAACAAAGTGTTGGTTCCCGAAGATGTAAAAGCAGCATTGAGTGAGTTTTGAGTTATTATTGAAAAGTATAAATTTTGTTATAAATATTTTGACGCATTTGGAACAAAAAAGTATTTTGCAAATATTTTCAGAACTGTATAATGTGGACTTAGAAGAAGTGGGAATGGAACTATGCTTTATAAAATCATCTGAATTTCAATCATCTTCGGCCCAAGCATTAAAACATACTCCCGATATTGCCCTGCAAGGTGTTCAATTAGTGGTTTCGCCAGATCAGTCGGTCATTCTACCCGGTTCCCTATCAGGAGTTATGTCTGCAGACATCTTAACCGGTTACCCGCCGGCAGTTTTGTCGGCTGCGGTCTCGTTTGGATCCACGCCATCACTTAAGACAGCTGCATCACTAACTCCTGCCATTCTGTCCACCTCATGTCCACTCGCACCACCACCACCAGACTGTGAAAAATCAACGGATAGCAAATTTGCGCAAGATAACCAGAAGGGAATATTATCTCCTGATTGTGCCGGTGGGTCCTATGAGGCTAAAGACACTACGGAAACATCAGGCAGATCATCATCCAGTTCGAGTCACAAGAAACATAGAGGAAGCAAAAAGCACCACCACACGACAAACAAAGACATTTCAGGTGAACCGGCGGCTGCCGGTCATTCTCGTCGTCACAGAAGACATAAGCATAAGTCCAAATCAAAGTCCAAGAATCTGTCTCCAGAAAAATTTGACGCAGACGGAATCTTGTCTGGGTCGTCCACAACTCGCCCAGAGTCTTCTGGACGTGACAATGAAAACCATGAAAATGACCACAAGACGACTGGCGCCTCTTAAATTCGTTCTTATGCTCATGTTTCTTTCGCCGATTGTTCTGATCTTGGTCATTTTACAAAATGAAGTATAATAATTTGTAATATTTTATTCTTGTAAGATTTTTGTTAACTTTATGTTAATCTACTGATTATTATTTTGTCAAGAGTTAGTGAAATCACAATGATTTAAGGCTAAATGTAAAATGTCCTTGCTAATTTCTTTTGACTATTATATTATATATGGCAAACTCGGTTTTAATTTAACAATGAATTAATATATGTATTTACCTTTGATGTTAAATACGTGTTGATGTAAAATTAAATTTACCAAGCAATGAGTATTTTGTAATAAATTGCATTGTTTTTACAATGCTCTAAGTAGATTTTTTTAAAATAATAAGCTAGTAAAACTATGAAGCGCTTTCATTCATTTTTTATGCTTTGTTTTCCACGGCATCCTCTGAATCAGTAAATAAATCATCAAGACAATTGAAATAGTATCTTAGGCGCAAGCTCGAACTAGTATTATTTTACGTGCCCGTTGTAAAAATCAAATGAGTACTTGGCATTTTAAATATAAGATTTGAAACTCAACTTTTTAAAGCTACATTTCTGAAAGATGCTTTGTGGAATGTGAATGCAACTTGGTATTTTAAATATAGGAAATAAAATTTAAAAATTTAAAGCTTCATTTCATCTAAATACATAGTAGAATATGCATGCAAAAAAATTTAATTCATAGCGGTAAAATAAAACCTTGTAAGTCTAGCATAAAAACAGTTTCAAACCCAAAATTTGGATTAAAGCTACTACCGCAGCGTGTATGCGTTTGGGCTTCCAAAGTTAAAGCCAAATATCAATCTCTAAAACTATAAGTTACAAATATTGGTTACAAATATTATTCTTTGAACTTCTAAGTCCATAGCCTTACGGTTCATGATTACGTCTAATTAAGAATACGTTTATAAAAATATTATGAGACCAAATCTTGGACCGCAAGGTTATATGTTTATAGATTCGGAAAACATTCTTTGTAACCAAACGTTTGAAGCTTTTAGTTTACTCCTAAATATATTAAAAGTAAAAGAAAATGAACTTGAATATTTTCAAAATAGCAAAAATCATGTTTGATGAGTTGATTAATTTGAAATACACAGTTCCAAAAGAGGCTTACAACTTGTTTCTGTTTTACTTACAATTTTCTAGTCTCCTGACTCCGGTCTAGTACGCCCAAAATTTATAAGTTACAAAATATAAATTTGTAAGAAACTTAGGGAAGAAAATGCAAAACTAGTTTACTTTTAGAATAAGGAAAATGTAAGTTACAAACTCATAATTTCTAAACAAGATTTGGATGTTTTTTAGTAGGAACTATATAAATTTATTAGCATAAAATTATAAATTTCGCATGATTAAAAAAGGGCATAATTTAGTTTCATAGCTTCATATTGAGCGGCGACTTTACAATTAAGGCAGTCGAAGTGCTCTCATCGTCAAATTCCTATTACAATTACTTACTCGGATTGCCACTAGGCTTTTTGAATAGCGCCAACCGGCTGCCAGCTTTCGTGTTGAACAATTTCACACAATATAATTATAATTAATTTTTATTTTTGTGACTTGCTTATAATACTTGGTTGTAATAATATAATACATGATGTCTGTAAGCTTTTTAATTTTATGAAAGGGAAAAACATCTGGTTTCAATCTTTGTTAGATAATATTGGCTACTGGAGTTTAAATGCAAAAGTTACAAAAACTGAATCAAAAAATTTGACCAAAGCGTTAGTTGCTGAAACACGAGAAACTAATCATCTCACTGATTATCTTATTATAAATGCATCCCCTGGAAATGTTTTCGACATTATAAAAGAATTAGCAAGCTTTAACAAAATAATAAAAAGTAGAATAACGGCTATGCAAGCATTTAATTGACAATTTATGTTGCTAGAATAAGCAAAATGTTTGGCATTATATCTTTAGGGTACTATTTCAAATTTCTTTGCAATTTTTGAAGCTGCAATTGAAACCATCAAATATATTTTAATCATTAGCACATACACACAAAAGCAATGAAAACGGCTTTAGAGAACATGCATAAAGCATGCAAATATTGCATTTTTTGGGCGGGAACGACTCATATCATAAATGGCGCGATTTATATAAACAGGGGATATAGAAAACCCCGTCGCGTCGTTGGGGATGGAGCATTGGGAGCGTAAACAGTCTCCTATTAAATGCATGAGGAATGGCTTTCCTAGCACGGACGGATGGGTGTCTGGTGCCGTCAAATTTAACGAAACTTATTTGACGATCAAAAAGCAAGAAATGTCTCTTCTGCTTTGCATTTTGTTATCTTGTGTGGTTTTTTAGTTATTTTGCTCAACATGGCAGGGAATGCAATACATAAGGTGAGATTAAAAATAATATATGCAGTGTAATAAAACAAACTTAACGGGCTGTGGGGTTGGTGGTTAGGTAGTACAAACGGACGACAAAACGCCATACACATTCGTGTAGTGTTTTTCAGCCGATACTAGTTTTGCAGACATGAATATTTTCGTGAAAAATATGATCAGTCGTGTTCTGGCAGTCAACCTTGTCGGATTGTAAAAGTGAATAAGAAATCTCTCTGCTTTTCGGAAAAAGTGACTGTTTCCATTATAAAGTTTTATTCCTAAAATAATAAGTAGGAAGCAATTTTTGTAAAAATATATTGTAAAAATTGTTGAAAGTAATTGTTTGTTTGCCGCAGTGCTAAAAAATTTGTGGACCGGTGGTGCACCTCGTCAATATAATTTCCTATCCTCCAAAAAATAAATTTAAAAAAACTTTTGTAAGGGAAATTTTAAGAGTACAGTGTTGATCCGTCTTTTGCTGCAGAATGGAGCGGGCACATCTCTGGGAGGGCTATAATGGAGAATTTTCTAAGTATAATGTAAGTTGCTTTATAACAAAATAGTCAAATGCATATATATACATGAATAAATGTTTCGTAGTTCAGCATATTTAAATTTTTTAAATTTGTTTGTAATTGTTTGTAAAAATTTGTAATCTTTCGAGTAAAATTATTTTGTAAACAGAACGGAACCGCGATGAATGGAACAATGAAGCCAATGGCCTATGGACTGTCCCAAATGGCATCAGCAGCTTCCAATCTACTCGAAGGGACAGACAGGGTGCATGAACAAACACTGCGTATTGCTCTTGCCCGAGTTAATCCGGACAACTATAAGCCTCGAATGTCTACGCAAAATCTTGAAGTCACGGGTTGTATCGAAAACATGGTTTATAAGGGAAATCTCAAGAAACCGGGAGAAGAAACTGTCAAAGTCGTTATCAAGCAACTTTTTTGTAGTGAAGAAGATGCTTGGAAAATACGAGACATACTTATTCACCTGTCTTGTGATCGAATTGAGTTGCTGATGGGCGCTTTTTATGACCATGGGACGTTTCTTGTCACGGAATTGACTTTGGGTTTGTGTTTTATCTTTCATCGTTTTAAGTTGCTTTTGGGAACGCAAACATCTAGAATAATACAAAACCATCAACATATTATTATTTTTTAATATTTATCTAGGTTCTTGGGATACCCTTCGGCGACCTGTTACTTCTCTTACTACTCTAAAATTTGGCATACAACTGCTCGAATCTCTTCAGTGGCTGCACGCCCACCGCATAATTCACTGTGCTGTTAATCCGCAAAACTGTCTCATCAAAGCCAGCGGAAATTTCTGTCTGGCCAACTTTAAAGAGGCAGTTATCTTAAAGGAGGTAACACCAACGAAACATTCGGTTTCTGCTTGATAATACAAGCAAGACACGTTCAATCTGCAAAATGAATTTTTGTGTTTTTTGTTAGGGCTACCAAGCTGTAGAGATCCAGTATTTGAGAAATCGTTCTGGATACAATGATCCCGACTCTTTTGAATCACACCAAGTTAACCAGTTATCCGATGTATTTGCTGCAGCCTGTACTATTTTTCAAATGGAAACCGGACAGGAATTATCCGACTTTTCATCTTTTGTTGGACGGCAAGAAGATGACTATAGTCGCGCGTGGTACCTTTTACGACTCAATATGAGTTACTTGCAGGAAATGTTGGAAATGATGGTGGGCGGTCGTGAGCAACGAAGTGACGCAACTGACATTTTGACAAATTCCACAACAAAACGGTTGATGCATTTTTTCGGCCTGGACTTTGACACATTAAATGTTTGTAAGTACTTATCTTATGATCAGACACACTTTATATGCAAACCAATTTCTATGAGTTTTGAGTTTCACATAACCTGTATTGTTTGTAATATAGGTCGTGATCCAATTCAATGCAATCTTAATGTTGACGAGAACGATAAGGAATTTGTTCAATTGGATGAACAGGACGAGGCAAGTCGAGTTTTGGGTTATCTTGCAATTGGCGGTATTTACTATGACATTCAAGTAGGTTTGTTTGCAAAATTTTTGTAGGTACATATTATTTACAACTTTATTTATAAACTCTGCAGTATGTGCTTATTTTTGAATTTTGGTTTTAGGACGGGTCATTTTGTAACGATTTGGTTGCCAAGGAGGATGAACTGGTGCGTTTTTTAGACGAAAACAAGCAGGAAGCATGGCTGGTTGAACTTGTGCACCCAGAGTTAAAGGTGGATATATCTGAGTTAAGAACTGCCAATTACCAAGTATAACATTTGTTATATCAAAATGACTCAAATTATTATTTTTGGACATGTGAATTTCAGACAAGTGACATCAAAAGGGTTGCCCAGAGAAGGCTCGGCAAACGTATTCCAAAAGGACTAAAGAAAGTTATTACAAGGGAGGTCACAAAGATTAACTTGCGATATTAGAATTGTCCGTTTCTTGTTGATTGAATATTGATATTAGCTTGCGATATGAGAAATGATAATTATTACAATTAAGGAAGCTAATTTGTTAAAAGTTGGTTTAGGTTAATTTACATATCATTACTGAAGTAGTTAATAAGTAACATTGTGTTAATGGCAATCATTTTGATTTGTATTTTGGTGGTAATCTGATTATTAAATGTGTGTAAAATTTCTCATCTCGTCAATATAAATTTGTTTACCTTCATGTATGTCGGTATGTATTTTAATTGGAAAGCTGAAGTCGTTCCACTACTTCCTTGTGAATTTTTTACTGTAAAAATGAAATTAAAGCCCAATAAAATAAAATCATTAAATAAAAATTTAACAATTTTTTACGTATACTTTATTTCATATTACATATTAACAAATCAAAATACTCTCAAGACAAACAAAAATAAGACCAATGGATTGTTGGTACGATTTATTTTATATGAAGGCATAAAAAGCTATGACATGATACATATATAAAGCCAAGAATCACAATTTCATGACATGAGTTCAACGTATTCTAATAAAAGGATTAATATTTCATCTCTTTTGGCTTGGTAGAATAAAGTTAATAGTTTTTTATTCGAAATATAACAAATTGAAATTTTTATAGATAATTGTAACGAGTCATTAAAACGTTTGCAATAGTTCTGCATCCGTCGGTATATAAAAGTTTGCTTGTAGCAGATAAAACTTGATTTAAAAAAAATTATAAGCGGCCGGGGCAAATATTTGGAGTAAACGTGTTTCAAGTAAAAGGTTACAAAAATTGTTTACCAGTATTTTATTCGGAGGCTCCAAGTTTATACTCTTCAGACTTTAGTAACATACCACAGAACAAAATGACTGTCACAGATTAGAACAATATGAGCATTAAATTATAAATTTTCAAGGAAATTTTGTAAGCATTTGAAAGTACACCAAGTCTGTTTTTAATCATGGTTTATAGACAAATAGAGCTAACAAAGGTTAAAATGTAAAACTTTCTATACAATATTTTGCCAAATCGTGCATGGATAAAATATAAACAACTGATCATAAATTACTTTTTAAAGACTACGCCAAATTTTCGGGTATCATTGAAAACTTTGAAGCTATTAGTCAACAGTTAATAAGACTTTCCGTCATAAGCATATAAATTGAAAGGCACAGACAACCTTTTGCATAGTAAACGCCATCTACAATTTCCTTACCCTACTGCTTAACAATAATGCGCTGTTTTGGTGTGTAAAAAGAGTGACCTTAAAATGAAGCAACATATTGAAACAGGAGATTGATATTGGAACATAGGTAGTGAGCTGGTGATGCAATATATAATAAGTAGAGGCATATTTCGGGGGCTGGGATTGGATTTTTAAGGTGTTTTAATCCGTAAAAGGATGGAGATAAAAGCCAATAATTAGTGTACATGTGTTTCATAATTAGAATCATCTAGTTTTACGTAGACTGGGGGAAGTCTGGTTGGGTAAAATTGGGTGAAACGTGCATTATGAAACAATGACATTATCTGTGTCAAATACATTGCGTGTCGTTAACGTGCTCTTTCTTGTGTTTCTTATTTAAACATGGCTGGCAATTCAATTCTTAACAGGTCTAATAAGCTCAAAACGGAAGGTTTTGGGGTGCAGTGATGATAAAAACGGACAAAATTGTCAGGCGTCTTAAAACAGGCACTTCCAGTTTTAGCGTTGACATACGACTCTTTTCGAGCAAATATTGGTCAGTTGTGTTTTTGAAGTCACCATAGTCAGAGCGGAGAAGATACCAGAGTATTTTAAAAAGCGATTCAATTCATTTATAATTTAAATGCATCAAAACATATCTTAAAAGCTACTTTACAAGGATATTTTCAAAAAATTTTGTAACTTTGCAGCCAATTTACTAAAGTGTTGATGGGTTCGTGCAAAAAGCTAGAAGTTCCTTTTATCCGAATTGTAAACTAAATTTTAGTTTAAATATAAATTGCATTTGCCAGTGTGTAGTAAATTGAACATTTTATTCAAATTGGTTTTCCTGCCATTTCAATTTTAGTAAGATCAAAAGATAGTTTGAAAGAGTATTTGTAAATTATTTGAAACTTTTTCTCTCAGTTTACCGCACCGGCAAGCCGTGGACATTGCCAATATAAATTACAATCTTACAAAAAATAATTTTTGAGTCAAATTTTTTAAAGGGTAAATTGTGAGTGATTGGTTATTTGTTGCTGCAAAAAATGGCTCGAGTACATCTCTGGGAAGGATATAGAGGAGAATTCGCTAAAATTAGTGTAAGTGTTTACACTTTTAGCAGCCAAAAAATGCTAAGTACCTTTATGTGAAATAAATATGTTAAATATTTGGTGTCTTATATTTTTCTTTAACAGGGTGGGAGTGAGAAGCTGGGAATACTTAAGGCTGCAACTTATGGCCTTTCGAAACTGGCTTCAACTTCTTTTAATCTACTTGAATCTTCAAACAGCTCTTATGCATCAGCGCTTCGTATAGCCATTGCTCGTGCAAAACCGGACAGTTATAAACCTCGAATGTGCAAAGAAAATGTGAAGGTGACTGGGTGGATTCAAAACAGGGTTTTTACTGCAAATCTAAATGATAGGAATGCAGAATATGAAAAAGTTGTGATCAAGCAACTGACTATTAGTGGCGAGGACGTTTGGAAGACAAGAGACATTCTAGTGCACTTGGATAGCAGCAGAATCGAGTCGTTGATTGGTGCCTTCTACGAGAGTGGACCGCATCTTGTGATGGAGCTCACTCTAGGTATATTCCGTTTCAGTTGTTTGCAAACAAAATTTAAATGGTTATTTTAATTAACAATATTTAGTTTACTTAAAAATTTTTTTAAGGTTCTTGGGATAACATTCGGAAACCGGTGTCGGAAAAAACTAATTTGCGGTTTGGACTTCAGTTATTAGAGGCGTTGCAGTGGAGTCATTCCCACAATATAATTCACTGCAGCGTCCAGGCTAAGAAATGTCTCATCAAATCAAATGGAAATTTGTGTCTGTCTGATTTTAAGCATGCAGTCATTTTAAAGAAGGTAAAAATTTTCATGTTATTGGTTTTAGCTTGAAAGTAAAAGCTACTATAGAATTAAAGGGCAGCATTTAAATTTTTTATCATTTTGTCAGGGCTACACTGCCGTAAAGGTCGAGGTTTTGAGTGGTCGCACTGGATACAACGACTATGAGTCTCTTGTATCAAAGGAGGTCAATAAGCTATCAGATATATTCGCAGCCGCTTGTACCATATTTGCAATGGACACTGGCAGAGATTTATCCATGTATCCTGAAGAACTGTACACCCCGGAAGATCTTGATATTCGGAGGGACCGCTGTGCTTTTGCTGGTTTTTCGGTGGGAATAATGGATGGAAAACCTAGACAGTCGTACCTTCAGCGTATTAGTCACAGCAACTTTCATTACATTTTAAGGATGATGGTGGTTTGTCGCGAAGAGCGTGGTGATGCAACTGACGTGCTGACCAGTTCTGATACCAAATTTGTCATGAAAACATATCGCTTGAAATTTGATGACCTTGATGTTTGTAAGTAAATGAGTTTATTGCTAGAATATTCATTTATGCATGGATATGTTTGAAAATTATCGTAAGTCAAAACTGTTTTATACAAAAGGGGTCGAGGATTTGGAAAGCGCACTAACTGTTGATGAGAGCGTGACTGAGTTTACGCCATTTCCGGACCAGAATGATATAGAAAAAATCCTCGGTCATGTGGCCATCAGTGGAATCTATTTTGATGCCTACGTAAGTTATAGAAATTTTGTACAAATATTGCAAACGCGGTTACATTGGTTGCATCTAAAAGCAAAACTGTTGGTTTTTATTTTTGTTTCAGGCATGGTCCTCTTTGAATGATTTAGTCGCCAGTGAGACTGACCTAGTTGGATTTTTTGAGAGAAACAAGGAACAAGAATGGTTGATGCAGCTGGTCCACCCAGTCTTAAAGGTTGGTGTCAATCAGTGTTAAATATTATATAAATAAATCTTACTTGATAACACAAATATTTATAGCGTAAAACTTTTTTGGTTGTTTCAAAATCCAGGTAACTAATCTTAAACGAAGCATGCAAAAAAGTCTTGGCAAACGAGTTCCTTCACGCTGGATTGATCTGATTGCCAGTGAAGCCGCAAAAATTATTCTACCATCTTAGTATTTTTGTTTTGTTTTGTATGCTTACGGTTTAAATTATAAAACAATTGATAATATTAATTCTCCGTCTTGACTGAAACATTGAATATGTGTTTAAACTATTTATTTTATTTCGAAACGCTGTATCTGTAAATACTGCTTGCTTGTTTTTGTGTTGTAATTGGTACCATAAATAAAAATAAAAAGTAGTCGAGTTTTGCAGGTCTTTTTTAAATTTCATGCAAAAACAAGTGAAAACTGCGTGCAGCACACTTACATCTTGACTACACTCTAAAAGCATGTAACTTTAGGCAAATATTATTGTAATTTAGGAGCACATATTTCTGGTATTCATTCAATATTTTCAAACTTCCGGAAGTTAAGAATTTAACAATAAATAAGAAAGTAAAGCTAGACTTTTTTTGCCGTTGCACCAGCCATGTACTTAAATACACATATTAGACGATTAGAAAAAATACTTACGAACTGTTTACTTCTAATTTATAAATTTAAATTATCCAGACTTAGGCGTAGTACGTTTAAAATTCCTAAGTTAAAAAATAGAAATTTGTACAAATGTTTTGTTGGGAAAATGTAATAGGAGTTTGACTGCTAGGTTAGAAAATCATAAGCTATGAACAAATTATTTATGAAAAATTTTCTGTATGTTTTGAAAGGACACAAACAGGAGTTTGACTCCTAAATAAATATATATTTTGCCATAAAACTATAAATTTCTAGTAACATTTTGAAATAGTTTTACGTTTTTTGAAACCCAAAACATTTGTGTACATGAATACTCTATACACAAATAGCTGTGGTCGAATAAGTTTCATTGAAAAAGTTGTAAAAATTAAGTTGACATAACAAACTTTGGAATTAAACGTCTCACATTTTATTATAATCCGAAAGGATTATTATAAAAAAACAAACAAAAAATTTTTTTGGGTGTGGGTGAAATGTTGTCTGTTATCTGTCGTTTGTTCGTGCTCTAGCATCCAAACACTTCATTCGATTCAACTGAAAATTGTTAGACATACTCTTTGGGCACCAGGAACAATCTCTATTCATTTTGGGCAAAATCGATTTATGACCTCTGTTGACCCCTAGACGTCAACTATATAAAACCGTGTGCTGGCTAGCTGAAACTTGGTACTTGGGGGGTTATTACAAATAATATTTTTAATAATTATTCTATTTTTAAGACTAGTTTTTAAAAAAATATTAAGCTTAAATGTGTGAAAGACCACGAATTGTTTTATACCAATATATATTTTGAAATTTGCAGAAAATATTAAACACTAAATTCATTGAAAATGATTTGATACATATGTTTTAGTTTTGTATTGTAATAAAAATGCAAAGTTTGTTTGGGCAAGCAGTTTAATAAAAAGTGATACATAATAAACAATAAAAATAAATCATTATTCAATCTGTTAATGGCAAAGTTTTGAATGTGAAGATCGCAGGCCTATCAAAGAATAAATGTTCCAAAAGATTTCTAGGAATTTTGTATTTAGAAGACAGGAAATTGTAACGACAAGACCTACCTGGGTCTAAAGATATAATTATCTAAGCTATAAAGAAAATCTTTGTAACGAAAATTTAGGTTGAAATTTTGGCATCTTCAGTAAGAGATTACAAAATTAGCTGCATGACAGTGCTTTTGCAAATATGAATCCAAATGAGTTTATTTTTTTAAATATCCGATTTCTTACTAATTAATAAATATTTGTTTATTTGTATTAAGAGTGACTTGAGTCTATAGCTTAAAGTTTTGTGGGCTGCAAATCATAAAATTAGATTTACAATTTGTAACCATTTTTTCCATAAATATAAATGTTGTAATGAAAATTATTCTAAAAACGGTTATGAAGTTGTTGAGTGTTGTAAAGTAAATTTAAAGTTATGCATAATCATATATTTGCATATAAAAGAAATATTAGGCTACATAATCAACGTTTCATCATCAGAGTTAGATAGATATGATGACAAAGCTCCCGAATCGAAAACGTGTACTGAATATGAGTCATTGTTTCATGTGTTTGTCGGTGTCTGTATACATTTGCATAATAACGGAATAGGCAAACGGAGAAGGACTGCAGGATTCTGAAGGTGAAAGTACTCGAGGGATAAAAATTTGGTGCTGCTACTAGTGCATTATATTTATCGATATGTAGCCTTATCGATAAGAAGTTTTATTCATAATCCCTCAAAGCATGTTTTTTTCATGGAACATTGAAGGGTATGCAATTTATACATCATTTGACTGATGTGGCAAAAAACAGTAAAAGGTATGCAGCATGTATAAGTTGTCACTACTCACTGTATTAAGAGGTATTAGGCTAGTCATATGGATATATCTGCATAACAAAACTCATTGCCAGCTATGCACATGTTGTTACTGCTCAGCGAAGGTGGTGAATATTGAACCAATCTGTCTATGTTGTAGTTTGTGTAAAACTAGTAACACTGCAAGATATGCGGTTGGGGTCGTCTTTAGTCAAAAGTATTTCGCTTTACAAACCACAAGTCTACTGAAGAGTTTATATTCGTACTGTCGCCATTATAAAAAGTGTAAGTTTTCCACTGACCCCATTTAACCCTCTGTACTTTACCATAAAGAGCATTCCATGTACATACAAACCTATATGTTTCATGTGTATTGATTATGAGTCATTGTTTCCTGTGTTCGTCGGTGTCTTTATTTGCATGCTATGGCAATAGACAAACGGTGCAGGACTTAAAGATTCTGAATGAACAAGAGGAGCGGAAGCTTGTTGCTACGTCTGCATTATATTTATATGTATCCTCATCGATCTTGAGCTCTAAGCATGTTTTGTTTATGAAAACATTAAACGGTATACATCTGTTGACTGTTGTGGCAAAATAACATTAAAAGGTATGCATCATGTACATGTTGTTGCTACTTACTGTACTGAGAGGTATATAGATAGACATATTGTTACATCGTCACACCAATACAGCGCTGCAAGCCACGCACATGTCGTTTCTGCTCAGAAAAGCACGCAGTGGTGAATATTGAATCAATCTGTCTGTGTTGCCGTTTGTGTAAAACTAGCAACACTGCAAGGTATGCGGTTGGGGAGTTCTTAGTCAACAATGTTTTGCTATACAAACCACAAGTCAACTTAAGATTTCATTTTCGTACTGTCGTCATTATAAAGCGTGTACGTTTTCCGCTGACCCCATTCCACCCTCTGTACTTTACTTTAAGGAGTATTCTATGTACAGACAAACCAATGTGTTTCTGATGTCTTAAATAGAACCCAGCACTCCACATTTTTCTTCATTTCCACTTTGACTTTGAAAAAGGACAAAAGCAGCAAGTTGTGCCCTCCAGTGATTTATTTCTGACTGTTTTGAAAGTTTTTTACAGAGTTGTTTTGTATTTGTAACTGATTTGACATATTACAAAATTTTGTTGCGTAAGTGAGTCTTTCAACATATACTTTTGAGTGTTGGAAAAAAGATTTTGGCGTTTACACAAAGTGTTATAGTAAACTGATTATGGCTAGGAAGTTGGGAAACGATTCTGGTATAAAAAGTGAGTTATAAAGTTATACGTTTTTGAACTAAATTTAAGTTTTGTAATTTATAATATGGTTTTAAAGTGTATTTCAGTAATACGTTTTAAATATTTGTATTATAATTTTGTATTTGTCTTTATTCAGGTGATGGAGCTTTTGCAACCAAAGACGATGCAGAAATGCCGACACTTGCAAGCGAGGAGCGTTGCATAGCGATGGGCAGCAGACCGATGGGGAGTGATGCTGATGCAGAAAAGGAGGAAGATGGTGAAATGCTCAGTAAGGTGGAACCTGCTGCCAAAAAAGGTACGTACAGTTACATTTGTTACAAAATTTGTTACAAGTTTCCTAGTGATTCAATTGGAAATTCCCAGATTCCATTTTTAATGTGAATTTGTCATGTTTTTTTTGAAAGTTGAAAAGTGTATCTGACAGTTATAAATTATTAGACACAAAATATAAATGTTGTGGCAGTTTTTTGTAAGCAGCTTGTAGATTAAATAAAAGAAGCTAATATGAACTTTAGGTTGCTGAAATTATATTTTTGTAATGAAAAGTCGTAATATTATTTTGAAACTAAACTTTGCTCAAATTTTGCCGCTCAAATTTTGTAAAGGTAAAATATAAATGTTGTAGTCTTTTTTTAAATTTATTTTTGAAACAAAAGTACAAATAGTTGCAAGTTTTTCCTAGTTGTATTTCAATGAACCTGTCTTAGTCCAATGTATCTCTTTACTTTAGGTGAAACTAGTCATTCAAACCTGCTGTCTTTCAAAACCAAAATTTTATACCATTTTTTTGTAACATTTTTAATGAATAATTTATTCAAACTATAATTCTCGCTATTTCAAATTTCAAAGAGCAAATTAGGCTTTTAAAGAAGCGAGAAGAATACTTGGACAAAGTGAAGGAAGTATTCGGCAACAGTCCGGAGGACTTCCAAAATGCCATGAAATATGTTCGTTTCATAAAGGTTTTCTATGACTTGATCGAGTTGGATGCACAGGGTGCCCTTACACTCGAAGAATTTAGGTCCACACTGGGTAAGTAATACATTTTTATGAAAAATCAATCATGAACATGTATGTTTGAGCCTAAAACAGTTATATTGGAGATTTTTGAAAAGTCAAAAATTTTGAATTCTACTTATTTGTTGGGTTTTAGAACCGTTATTCAAAAATGTTCTTAGCCGAATGATGAATAAGGAAGAGAAAAAATCGGCTACAGCTTGCGGTGATGTGCCCGCCGCCGCTGCACCACCGGCGGATGTTGGTCAAACCATCCAACCAGTTCCACCTGTTGTCCTACCTACCACCATCAGCGCCGTGGAGATTGATCAGCAGTCTGTCGATAATTGATTTTTTTAGGTATAATGATGATGGCTACTGGGTGTAGAGAGTTAAGTCAGTTAATACAAGGTGAAATACTAAACAATTGAGTTTCTTTGTTCTTAAAACGATGTTTAACCTTGGTACAATAAAATTGTTTCCATTAAAATCTTAGAATTAGTATTCATATATTTAATGGATTACTTGTTATATATAATTAATAAATTTTCTAATGCTAGATATATGGCTTAATTCTTAAACATGAAGTTGCTTATGTAAATTATTAACTGAGACTTATGTTGGTTTTTCCATGAATTATTAATAAACTAGTAAAACAAAAATCTGTTGTTGAGTTGAATCATTTGCCGTTTTGCACATCTGGTGTTTTAATCTCGCTTTTCATGCCATCTCTGCGCACAGCTTGCACCACATATTTAAAAAACATGGAATTATTTTATACCATGTTATAAAATACGTTTTTAAATACCGCTGGTTTAAAACAGTTGCATAAATTGAGTCTAAAGAGAACCTTGAACAATTAGTGTATTTTGCATTAAAGGAATGGGCCGATAAGATTGCAGATTATTTATAGAAAAGATCAAAATATTTGGCCAGTAACTAGTCCAAGTAATTTTAGCTAACGTACTGTAGTAAGCATATATGCTGATTAGCTTTTATTCAGTTTTCTTCATAAAATGACTCGAATGAATATTTTTTAAACATTTATTTTTAAACTTAGAAGAAAGCAAATACGTTTTTAATTATTGCTGAAAATATGTTGCTCCAACTTTTTATTTTACAAACTTTACATAAAAGTACAATGGTAATTTTACTTGTTTAATCAGTTTTGTGCAAACTTTTAAGTGCTTATTATCTAGACAGGAATAATTTATATACTTTGTAGGCCTAATTTTTAAACCAAGGTCAAAGTGAATCGGTTTTAAACAAAAGCATACTCCGTTAATAGCAAAAATATAAACCAGCGTTTTCAGAATTTATTAACAAACTACGGACAAAAAATCTTAAAAGAAGCATATAATTTATGTTGTGACAATTTACTTCTAGATTTTGTTTTTTTGAGCATAATTAGTTTTAAATGTTGAAAAAAATACTAAATTCTGCAATCTGGAAAATTCTCGACTGCTTTTCTCACTTAGGATTTATTAGAAACTTTTATTACAAACAAAAAATACAAACTTTTTTCCTAAAAGCATAAAATTTATATCATAGAGATCTAAAAGAAAAATTTATAAATAACAACTGGACCCTGCATGCCAAAATTGTTAATAAACAGTTTTTGCTGTTCTAAAAGTTTGGCCATATTTTGTCCTTAAAAACAGAACATACATTTAGTTATTTAAAAAGCAAGTAGTTTATATTGTGCCAATTCATGTCCAGATTTTGTTAGCTTAACGATTTTGATAACTGTGTTTTTATCAGATAGGATTTTTTTCGAAACTTTTGTAACCAACAAAACTTACAAATTATTTTGTTTTAATCATAACAATTATAACATGGAGATTTGAATGTAAAGCTTATCAATTTTAACGGCATCAAATAAAGATTAATAAGTAACAATTGAATTCTGCATGTTAAAAAGTCTAAAAAAAACGTTTTCGCTGTTTAAAAGTTAGGCCATATTTTTTGCTCTTAGTAATTTAAAGATTATAAAATATAAGTGCTGACGCTTATATTCTGTCCTGCATGCTTCAATGGCTCTTTTTAGAATTTCGTCCAAATATTTAAAAGTAAGGCATAAATTATAAAATAGTACAAAATTTTAATCGTAAAAAAGAATAACTTCTTAGCTTTTAAATTAATACTTTGTAAATTAAAATGGCGTAGCTACAACTTTTAATATTATTCAAGTGTCAATTGACTCATCAGCTTAAAAGAAAAAACGTTATAAATTTCAATTTTAGAAGCAAATTTTATACACAAATCTTTTGACATTTGAGGAGAGGAGTAACGCTCTGAGGAAACTCCTTTATGTTTAAAAGCTTTAAGCTCAAATCAGAGTTTTTACGAAACCAATGGAAAAGCTACGCTTTTGAAATTGTTAAAGCCTTGAATATTAAAATTAATAGAATTTTGTAAAAGTTAAATTGAGCATAGAAATTCCAAACATGTAAAATTTGATAAAAATTAGAAATTTCTATAAAATTTAAAATTAATTAGTTGAACGGCTTTATTCAAATAATAATACTTCTTCCCTAAACGCTCAGTGCTTAGTTCCACATATAAATATATATACATGAACTGGATGAAATTCCCGTCACAAATGCCGGACTCTAGAAGATAACTATTTAAGCAGAATGGTATTCTCATAAAACGATCCACTCATACTTGCCCAAAATATCTTACCAGGTAAGCTCCCGTGCTGCTAGTGTCAAATTAAAAATTCTTTGGTGCCACAAGATAAACAACATCCTCCGAAATTCATTAGTGTAAACATTGTTCTGTTCTAATGATATCTTGATGTCGTACGCTGCAATCAAAGTCAGAACATCCTGCAAAAACGCTGTGTATAAGGAACGCTGTAAGTAAATGCGCCTCTCTTTTTAGCTTTTCCAGAGGATTTTTTGCAGCTAGAACACAGAATGCAGCTTCATAATTCCTCCTTGTAGTAAGTTTATTTGCTCGCTGAAGTAAAATACTGAAGACACATAATGACTTGAGCTTTACTATTTTCAAATTGATGAGCCATTGATTAGTTTTATGAAAAGGTAAGTAAATGAACGCATGTAACTATACCCTGTGCTCTAGCTGAAAAACTCTGCTGGAAAAGCTGAATTGAGAGACGCATGTACATACAGCGTGCTTTCACATTTTAGCTTGATGTTCAGATTTTGATCGCTGCGTATGATATCAAGATATCACTTGAACAGCACAATGTTTACACCAATAGATTTCTGAAGATGTGCGTAATTTTTTGGTGCCAAATTATTTTTAATTTGACACTAGCAGCACGGGAGCTTACCTGGTTTGTCCAACTCACTTTGTAAGCTACTTTTATTGGCCCATACTAACCTATTATTACTCATTTTACTTGAATTGATCCATTCCAATGCATTCTTACGTAATTTATGTGTATGAATCCATTAAAACTCATTATTATGTAAATTGTGTAAATGCATTCATTTCAACTCATTATTACGTAATTTATGTGAATGGATCCATTTCAACCCATAATTACGTAATTTATGTGAGTAATGAGAATTCAACTCTGTCCACTTCATCATTAATTAACTTTCCTGGATTAAGCCATTTCAGCCCATTATTACGCAATTTACATGAATTGACCCGATCTGACCTTTGTCACCTCAGAACCGTGCGTAGAGTTCCCCATTATGTCATGGACTATATGCATAGTGGAAACGACATCAGCACAATCCCTTTTTTATGCCGTCCCAAGTTAAGTTAATACCAAAACATGTCTTATACACCATTAATTCTTATCTTTAAAAATTCAAATTTTGAACAATTAAATACAACTGCCTGTACTAAAATTGAATGATCTTTGGAATGAGATGAATAATAACTTGAATTTTTTGAGGCATCTTGGGGAACATTCAACTCAAAGAAAGCTCAACAAATGTATAATATTTTATAATTATAGATACGGTACAAAATCCAGTATACTCTCATATAAATATACGTATGGACAAAATGTTTATATATTCACAGGCATTGCACAGGTGTATACAGAGCAGTTTTTAACAATAATAAAGCATGCTTGCTCTTGAGTCAATATACAGTGCATATACCGTATGAGTCTGATATCGACTATGGCTCAGACTGGCTGAAAATATGGAGTTGGTTGGATCGGCAATTCATGCTATATGAATACGTGACTGAAACAGGACTGTTTTTTTCAAGGACATTGAGGTATTTGACCAGCAGACTTTCACGAGTGAGTGACTTGACGTAGTACCAATCGCAGAGTGATACGGTGCATGCATAGTGCAGCTGTGGAGTCAGAGACGAGTTGATCCTCTGGTAATTTTTTTTAAATAAGGGAGCGGTGTCATCTCATCATACGACAGTGGCCTGAGTCTCGGGCATATACTTGACGTAAAGGCATATCACTGTTTAAAAAAAATTGGGTAAAACCGAGATATATGAGTGCCAATAATGTAAACACTCGGATTTGCCTGGTTGTTTCTTATGACAACTCATAAATATTTAACAAATGAAACTTAACAAATCGCTGAAATAACTGTAAACATCATTGGGGCAACTTGGGACAACAATAGGGTAACTTGAGACAACATTAAGGTAACTTGAGACAACATTGGGGTAACTTGAGACAACATTGGGGTAACTTGAGACAACATTGGGGCAACTTGAGACAACATTGGGGAAACATGAGACAACGTTGGGGTATCTTGAGACACCGCTGGGGGAACTTGAGGCAACTATGGAGTAACCAGAGACACTAATGGCTATTCAACCCAATGGGTCAACCAAGCCGACGGACAAACGGACGGACTGACAAACATATTCGCTCCCACCATGCATTTGTAGTAAGTACCAGTATCTGGTCCTAAACAAATGGATGGCAGCCACGAGGTAATGATATGATAAGTAGTACTGCTTACTTCACTTTAACATTGCACCGTATATAAGATGGTGCGTCCAGTTTAGTGCTTGAGTTTTTTTTGTGCATGTGCATTCGCATTCATGTATAGTCACTGCACAAGGTTTGTGCTTGTTCACTGCATTCTCAGAAAGAAGGAGAGGACGGTGGCTGGAATGACTCTGTGAAGACTCAATTATTCAATTAAGTCGGCAGTGCAAGATCCTTTCATGGTGATCTGGGTCTCGACCATACAACATTATATCGTTATAGAAAAATACACTGAAAGTGGTGACGAGATAAACATACGCTGACGGGTACTACTGCTTCAGTTTAGAATGGTTCATACATCTTTATGTGTAATTACAAGAGTCGAGTTGGGTCGTTGCCTGTGTAGAGGAAAGAACTGACTCTGTCAAGTTTAATGACACACAGATGGTACGATGACTTAACAAACGTTCTTATAGCATGGAAGACTGCGAATAAGCAATTATTGGTATTGTAAAGACGTGGTGCGTAGATTTTTCTGGGTTCCAGTCAGTTGTAAGTGTGTGAGTGTACCTTAACGTGAATGTTGTTTCCAGACCCCATTCTAACCACTGTACTCTACTGATAGTAGAGCATGCAATGAGAGGCAAACCCATGTTTTGCAGAATCTATAAGTAGACCCATCAGTCCAGACATTTCCTCATTTCCCGTTTGCCATCGGACCAAGGACAGAAGAAGCAAGTTTTGCTCACAAGTTCCTCAATTTGCGTTTATTTTGTGAGTTTGGTTTGAGTTGTTTTGCTCCTAATATTTACAAAAAAATACTGATTAGAAAGTTCAGAAATTTTGGTTCTCTATGCGGGCGTCGTCGAGTTTAAAAATTTGAGTTTATAGAAAGTATTCAAGGGTTAGAGTAAAGTGTTGTAAAGTGGTAACGCCATGGCAAAGGAGGACTATAATAACTCTGATATGACAGGTGAGTTTTAAATGTGTATTTTTTCTGGTCTAGTCTAATCTAACTTACAATTTTTTTATGATGGGTTTATTTTGTATTTTAGGAAATATTTGGCTTTTCAAATATTTGTATTATAATATGGTATTTGTTTTTATTTCAGGAAATGGGGTGTTTGAAGCTGAGGACGAAGAACTACAGAGATTGGCGTACGAGGAGCATTGCTTGCGGATGGCCAACAGGCATGTGGAGAGTGAAGGTGACTCCAAGGAGGAGGACAATGATGTTGAGGTGCTCAGTGGGGCGGAGTCTGCTGCAGAAAATGGTACGTAAAATTATAGTTATCATAAATGTTGTAAGTTTACTGTGAAATCCACGCTATAGATTCTATTCTAAACCAAATTAGTTACAAAGTAATTATTTAGAACGTTCTGAAGTCTAAATTAAAAATTGTAAAAAAAGCGGAGTTAGAAATTCCAAGCCTCCAAATTTGAATTTTATAGTTAGAATTTATATTGTTGTTTTGTAACGTGGTACCTGGTTCTGACAGTTACAAATATTTCTCCCTGAAATAAACAAATTATGGTACTTTTTTATAACCAACTTGTAGTTTATTTAAACGTAGCTGATATAACATTTTAGGTGCTGAAATTTTATATCTAAGTTTTTAAGCTAAAATTTAAATATAGTAGTCTTTTTTGTAATTTATTTTTGAAACAGGAGTACAAATAGTTGCAAGTTTCTTCTAGTTACATCTCAATGCATGTCTTAATAAGGAAATTGTCTAAACTAAGGTTAATATATGCGTTAAAAATGTTTGTCTTACAAAACAAATATTTGTATTGGCTTTTTGTAATACTTTTTATAGATTGATTCTTCTATTTTTAAATTCTATTTATTTTTGATATTTATTTTTTGATTTAGACGGCGGAGATGGCAAGGATTTTGAAAGCGTTCAGCCCAGAGGACAATCTAAAAACCGCACCGGTGCTAGAGGTAGGAGGAAAAGTAGCAGTAGTAGCAGCAGTAGTGAAGGCAGCAGCAGTAGTGAAAGCAGCGATGCTTCCGGGGCATCCGGATCTTCTCGCAATTCAGCAGCTGGTTTTTCGCATTCTTCACAGAGCTCTTGGGCCTCCAGGAAAACTTCTGCCAACACCGAAGCGCAACGTCGTGATCCGGTGCCCTTCTCCGAAACTTCCGCTGTTGTTGTAAGTCCACCAGAAATGCCTGCTGTGTCGCAGGTTTCAATAAGGCAAATGTCGCCATTTCCGTCACTACCTACTCAACCAGTAACAATTGGCCCGGCGTCGTCATTACCGTCGTCAGCACGGGCGCTGGCAAGCTCTCAGTCATCCGTCGCCGCATCCCAGGATATTAGTTCAATTTGTCAAGAAAAAGCAAGAAACAACGGGGGTCGTTTGGCTGGAGTTAAATCGCCCCATCTTCGGTGTACAGCCCCTCCAGCATCAATTCTTCAAATAGACCTGACTGATGATCTGGACTTGAGCCGGAATGAGGCACCCGATAATAGTGATGTTTCACGATATGCAGATCCAATTGATATTGCTAGCAATGGTACGTTATAATAAATTTAAACAAAGCAATATGGACACGTGTTTCAATACTTTTAATCAAAACATAAGTTATTTATTGCTTTTTTTGTATTTGCTTTGCAGCTTCTCAGTCTGAACCAAGCGTTATCCAGAATTCTTCATCCGTGGAGGCCTCTTCAACAGCAACAGATGAGCAGAGATCTTTGTCAAACCAGCGTCGTAAGTTTGTGAAATTACAAACAAATCAATATTTCACTTGTGTACATACTTTGATTATGAAATATTGAAAACTAATTCTATTTCACAGAATCAAAGAGCCCAGATTCCAGTAAGGTTACTCAACAAGACAATACCCCAGCAACCGCCGAGCCACAGCAGAAAAGGAGGAGGAAGCAGCAATATCCGGAAACGCCTAGGCGACCCCCATCACCGGTTCAAGACTTGTCTCAGCCTGGACCATCCCATGGACGACGCATAAAGTCTGCCACTGGTAAGCTTTATGACTAGGTTTTTAAATTTAAGCAAATTCGCAAAACAGGAAGTCACAAACTTTGACCTATAAAACATCTTGTTCCCAATGTTTATCTGATTTTTTTTCAGAAACGGCTCCCATTACGTCTGCTACCGAAACTGAAGGAGAAAGTGGTACGGGCAGGCCAACCAACCGACCAAATAGACAGGAATCTGTGGATCGGTCCTTAGCCGATGTCTATACTACAATGAAAAGGAAGAGGGAGGAAACGCTGCAAAAAATTGACGATACCAAAGCAAACATGGCACGTTTCTATAATTTATACAAAAAAGAAAAGAATAAGGCTGAAAAGCTTTACAGGAAGGAAGAACGTGAGCGGGAGAAAATTACTCTTTTATTGAAGCGCAAAAAGGAGATGGTCGGCAACAGTCCGGTGGATGCGCAAGGCCCCTTAACAGTGGAAGAGTTCAAGAAACAAATGGGTAAATAATACTATTTGCATTAACAATATATGATAAACATGTTTTTCACCTTTAACCACGTATAGTTGAGCTTTCTCTGACATTTAAATTGTATTTATTTGTTTATTTTCAGAACTGCTATTTACGAACGTGCTTAACCGAATTATGTCCCACCAAGGTGAATCCGCTCCAGCTGTTGCTGCTAACATGCCACCACCTGCTTCCGTTCGTCAAACAAACCAAATTGTCCCACCAGCTGTCAACTCTATCGCCAACAACGACAATGCAATGGAGACTGATCAGCAGCTTACTGTGGAATGCTTGGATGCGAGTTGTGCCGCTACCACGGGATGTTCATCGCCAGCTCCCACCGAAGTTATTACCATCAATGATGGCAATTATGATACTCCGAGGAACGAAGACGAATCGAACGAACAAGATAGAGGACCCCAAGAGAAGAAGTCTTCACACCAGGAACGCAGAAACCCTTAAGAGAAAGACGGGGCTAATCCCGGTTCATCTGGCAGAAAATAAGATTGCATTTCTGTTTACTGAGTAGCTTTTTATGACGTCAAGAGGATTTGATTATTGTCTGTTTTGTGCTTGCCTTGCTAATGCCAGTACCATATGATTAGTTTAAGTTAATTGGTTTAGCCTTAAAGATTTTTTGAAATTTATAAAGCTTTAATTGTATGATTATTGTGTTTTTTCAAGTAATTTGTTTAAATATGCTATAAGCTTTGATAGTGGTTAATATATATGAGTTATATTGATGATTGATGTTTCTGGGGTGAGTATGAATTTGTTAGTTAATACAAGATTGATATATTAGTTGACTGTCTTTTTTCGTTAAAAATTTTCCTTGTTACGTTTAATAATTTTTCGTTACAATTTTAATACATGTCATTGATTATGTAATTTATAAAAACTGAGACTGCTGCTGGTTTTTCCATGAATTATAAATAAACCAGTAAATTGAAAATTCTTTGTTGATTTGTATCATTTTCCAATCTGCATATCCGTTTTACTTACATCTTCATTTTAGTCGAAAAATAACTTTCAAAACATAAAATTGAGGTTACCACAGCAAATTAAATAATTTTTTTAATTTGTAGCTATAAAATAATAGCATATCTTGAGTCAAAGAAAACCTGGAGCAGTTAGCATTAATTGCAGTTGAGTCAACTTGAAAGACTGAAAAGAGACAGATGGGATTGCAGATTGATTATGGAAACGATCAAAAATATTTGGCTAGTAACTAGTTCAAATAATTTTAGCTGACGAGACTTATAGCAATTGATTGCAAAAATATTAAGCATGTAAGCAAATTAGCTTTCATTTATTTTTCGTATTAAAACGACCCGAATATATCCTACAAGTATTCATTTTTAAACTTAGATGAAAGCAAATGTTTTTAAATATTGCTGAAAATATTTTGCTCCAACTTTTTGTTATACAAACTTATAATAAAGAGTCAAGTGATACAGTAGCAAAGAGCTTTAATGTCTGGAGACTTAAAATTGTAAGTTTAGAGCAAAAAACCAATGTTCTTTTTTATTGCATAATAAGTCTAGACATCATTAAATTTGACTTTTTGTAAGTTTATCATTTATGCCACCAAAAGCAAGAAAATTGATTGCTTTACAGTTAGCTAGTTAAAAGTTTTTAAGCAAACTTGAATCGTTTTATGACAAAAATGTATACAACCGTTATGAAAACCTTTGCTACCAAACTATGCAAAAATTTAAATGGAATCATATGTTATATTGTGACAATTTATGTTTAAGTTTATTAATTTAAAAATCATAAAATATAAATTTTGAGAAAACTCTTCATGCTAACATATAATAAAGAGCGATTTGATCATTTTATAATTATTTCAAAATATTTTGCATACAAACAAGATTTACATGCACTGACGTAAGACCACGGCAATTTCTGTGAAATTCCGTAAAACAATTAAAACAATAAAAATGCAGCAAGAAAACCAGTAGACCAGAACCATCGTCATCATTTTCATGCAAACTCTATATTCCATGAGTTTGCATGACAGCAAGACGTCAAGGCCAACAACAATTAATGGAAAATAAAATATAAATAAAATATAAAAATAAATTATAAAAATCCATTGACGTAAATGTGCTATGACGCACATCCCGTTATTGTTGTAAAGCGATTATGTAATCTTTATAATATAATTGGAATATATAAACATATAAAAACCCAGAATGCAGACTAAAATCTTAAGTCGGGGTTTGGATTCCTTCTTCTTACATCTAATAAAAGTTATATTTCTGATCTCAAATACTGTCGTTTATCAAATACTATACATACAATACACTTAATTATAAGCATAAAATTTATATTATGACAACTTGAGTACAAACCTTTGAACTTTGTAGGTCATAAAATGACATGTTGTAAGCAACAATTTAGTCGTGCATGGAAAAACTGTTAATAAAGAGTTGTTTGCTCTCTTAAGATTTTTCCCAAACTGTTATGGTTAGAACTAAATTCTTCAAAAAATTTAATTATGATCGAAATTGATTGGTAATATTGTATGAAAATTAAATAAAGTTTCTTTAAATCCGTTATTGGTAAACCGCGACCGGTTTCATCGACATTTATTCGACATCATCAGGCGGCTGGTTATCACAAAAATAATTTACAAAATGAA
>JAQFYG010000198.1:0-41167 GCA_034694325.1 Entomobrya corticalis | reverse complement strand
AACTAGTTATTTTACACATTGAGTATATAGCGCTTTTTAAAAATAAATATTTATATGTATACCAAATACCAAGACATCAAGACATGTGGCAAAGCACATGGCATACCATAAGAACAATAGAAAAAATGTATATGCATATAATATTCAATCTTAAGAAGATGAAGGAAAAAAACGCATCTTACCTGGAAAAGGTAAATACATTGAAAAAATGCCTACATCATATCAAATCATATTGCACACAACAAATATGATCAATAAAAATATGTGTTGGTGTATACCTAATAATATACCAAGAGCTTATATATATGAAGCCGCCACACCGACAAGGTATTCGTCATCATTTTCGCGTTCTTGGTTCGCACTAGGACGTACACAAATAATGTGCTTGATTCCAGGTAAATTTGTACGTGAGCGATGGTCGGAGCGTGCACTGCCGCTGTTCAATTCTGATTACTAGTTAACCAGTTAACCAAAATCTCTATAGTCCAAACACACACAGAACATCGATTTTTTTTGTTCGCACTCCGCACTCTTCATACTACTTACACATATTTTCCTTTTTGGTTACTATTTTTATATCTGGTTACCATGCAATACCACTTACTAATCATTAGATATACTGACCATGAGGTTGTGTGCATATTTATATGTTTTTTGATTCTGGTGAATAGTGATTCCCCAGTTCCCTTTCGTGTCTATTTTGCTGCATCATGCAATGCGTTTTTTTGTTTATGACAAGATTTCCTCGTATGCCTATTTAGTAAAGGGTTATCTTCTATAAATGCATTCAATTTCAATTTGTTATAAGGTGTACGGTATGCGATTAATCTTTAGGTAAATTACAACAGAAAAAAAACTGTATAACATGCAACATCACACCAAAAAATATAAGCATACTCGCACGTGTAGTTTAGCATATTATGTATTTTTACGGATCTAGTCATAAAAACATATATGCTTAACCATTTACTTTTTACTATTACTAATATGTAGTAAACATGCAAATCCGCATAGAAAAATTTTAATAACAATAATAATAACAACAATATTATATGCCTAATTATTATTGTATAAGTTGACTATCTGGTATTTGTATATATTCAAGTTAAAGCCTTTTTCCTCCACCACACATACTTACAGAAGCACACAACCGTTTTTCCTCTCAGCTCAAAAGGAAAACTTGCATCATTAATATCGTATCCGGCTTCTAGTTCATCTCAAAAAAACTGAATCTCACTTTGAAACTACAGAACATGAAATGAACAGTCGGCAGCAGGCTAAAATATTTTATATTTCATCTTTTCATCAAAAAGCTGTTCTTGTCATTTATGTCCGTCTTTTTTATATACAAATTACAAATACAATTCTTTCAATATTTGCAAATCAAATAGAATTAAATATTGATAATAAGTACTACAGCTACACTGGCATTCATTAACCTTTTAAGGTTCATCACGTCACAAGTCACGATAACGAAGGATTAAATAGGATACTGTATGGTTTTTTCTTTTTCTAAAAGTCAGCATGATAAAAAAAATTAAAGATGATGGTGATGCGTGTACCTGTCTGTGACACTGTTAACGTGTACTTTACTTTTTTTTTCTTAAATAACGTTTCATACGTAAGAGCGTTAGATTGCAAAAAAACTGACTGAAATTGTATTGGCTTGGCGCCTATACAATATTCCTCCTGATGTGATGATGAAGGTTTCTAAAAATGATTTGCATGTCGTCTTGATAGTCGTCGTCCCCATCGTAGTCGTCGTCTTCTTCAAATATTTCTTAGTACAGCGATATAAACTATTCGTTATTGGGAAAACCCATATTGTTACTGACATTCTTATACACATTCACTCTTTTAGATCATTATTAACAATGGGTCCTTAAATATCAATATTACCTTTACATCTAAAAAAAATTATTAGTCATCCTAGTCGCCAATCCGCCATGTGAATGCGTAACAAATTTTTAATAAACTCATGATTTTTTTTATTAAGGACTTTAAAAAATCCTTTACGATGAATACTATTCTGATTTTCTAGTAAGAAATCTGTATTGGTCATCAAATCATCGTGAGAAAAAACAAAATATTTTTATTGCAAATCATATAAGGGCTTTATAGCAAGGTGTTACATTAGTTACCTAAGTTACTGTGTAATGGTTAATTTGTTAAATGTAAATAATTAGAATTGCGTGCACAATGCCCATGGCCTCTATAAAAGTAAATAAATAAATTGATAAATAGTATGTATTACAAACTGTAAAACCTGTTGAGTGACGAGTGACGACAAATATGAGATGGACAGTGAGATAATGTATATTTTTGTATGAATGAATGAATGAATGAAATGAAAATGACATCTTTTTCCACGTAGCACGGTAGCATTTAAAAAAGGTGTGTTATGTACAGGTATACTCTAATCTACAAGTAAATTGCACATACCAAACAACCTACTGTCATTAACAAATATTTATCTTTAATTTTTATATATTTTGCCTCCTACATCACATACGTCATCACCATCACAACTCTACTCTCTAAATTGACGGGATTTATAGTCGTCAAACACTACCTGGTAAATTCCATCTGTTTCCAGTTAATTCTATATTTAGATAAAGGACACTGCCGCATTCCGGACTCAATTACTGTACAATGTACAATATTACATGCAGCTGTAGAGGAATATAAAAATAGACAGAATTTTTTCCCAGATAGTCATATACAGAAAAACCTTACTTAAAAAATGAACAAATCATTTAATTTAGTTGTCATCAGGTAGATTTCATTTTTTTGTTCCGGCCAAGTCCATACTCTAACTGATTATTATTATTTATTACCTTGATTTTCAAGAAGTAAAAAAGGCGATGACAAATGATTATGAAATGAAATGATTTAATTCTATTAAAATGACATGCAAAAAATACATACATGAATGAGTAATCTTTTACTGAAAAACATGTGTTTTTTTAAACTTTTGGTTACATAAATATAAAAATAAATTTTAATAAGCAATCACACACGTAATGATTACCAGGTAAAAAATCTTAAAAAAGAAACAGTTCTAGATTTTTTGTTAGTCTATTGCTCCTGTTCTCTTGATGATGACGAAGGTGTGGGTGTTGTGGCCCAGCCTCTTTTTATTATCGTCTGATAAACTCAACTCAACACCAAACAAAAAAAAATCTTGTAGCAATTTTTTGACATATTGCATGATTCACATTTCTCAGCCAAGCTAATAATAAAAAAAGGATAAAAATACGTCACTACAACATACACACACGACAATTAATATTTCTGGTGTGCCAAAAATGAAACAATTAGTATTCATATAACATAATATCATAGAAATATAAAAATAATAATATATAACTAGAGAAGCAGTAATAACACACGTAAGCTTTAAAAAACAAAAAAAAATTATATTATAAATTATAAGAGATTACGTAGTGCGTACACTTCAAAGTCCAAATTGTTTACGAATTTTACAACTCGAAATGAATGAATGAATGAACTTGAAATTGAAACGTATGCAATTTTTTTTGCTGCAACTCAGCAAACTCATCTTTATATCCATCAAAAAATTATATAAAACTATATACTATTATTATCATAACCATTAATAATGCATTAGCAAAATGTGTACACAAAAAATATATAAAGAATATTATTTTACTACAAACTCATTCATTCTTTCATTCATTCAAGAACAGCTCATATAGCAAAAAAAGGTATACTAAAAACTGCTAACAAAATATATCTATATAAACCATGTATACATCTTTAACGTTTCGTTCGTCAAAATATCTATGTTTTTTTGTGCTACATATGCCTACTCACAATATAATATATTTTCTTTCTAGCAAGTAGTTTCACATATGGCCCCAATGATTCATTCATAAAAATCTTTTCTCTCTCTATCCAGCACGTACAGAGAACTGGCAGTTTTTTTTTGTGGGTGAGGACAGTAAAGTTTTGGTAGAGAATATTATAAAGAACGGGTTAAGCTTATGTTTATATTATAGTTTATAAATATAAAAGTTATAAAACTTTTATATTAAAATATATATGTATATAGGCTAGTAGTTTTGTAGTAGTAGCAGTTGTAAAGAGTAGTGGAGTGTGGAGGCTGTCGGATATATTTTTTTTCTGGTTTCATTCATAAAAGTATATACATTCTTTTTTTTGGAGGATACTACTATTCCTCGTCGTCGGCGTCATACTTTTCTTTTATATCTTATTATACTACCGGCAGGACAGGAGCAGGTATATAATAAAAAAGGGTTAAATATTTTATAGGTATTTATAGTAAAAACGAGTAACGACCAACAACCAACCAGTCGTATTAGTAATGGACTGTTGAACACTTGTTATTTGGGACCGGCTGGCTGGGCTTTTGAGAGAAGATGAAGATGACGATGACGTTTGTCACTCTTGTTTGTGAAGTATACTACTCCTTATTTATTGCAAATACGCATATAACACTGGTTTCTTGATTCTTCATCCTGGTTAAATGTTAACTACTAGTCTGAATACTAAATTATCTTGGTCATCTCTCTAGAGTCGTAAACGGAACTGGAAGAAAATGATGATGAGGAAGGTGTCGTTTCTCAACAAATGGCAAATATTTTGCCTTGTTGGATATTGCACATTATTTTCCACGTCAAAAAAAGACAATGTCATAAAAAAGTCATGTAGTCATGCATATTACATGGCGTGGCGTGTGCTTCTGAATAAATCATTAAAAAATCCTCTACATTTTTTAGGATTTTGTCTCGTGATTATTCATTCATTCGTTCTTAAAAGATTAGTTTTTTTTGTTACGCTAACAATCTCAGTGACAGCTCATTCACCGACTACAAACCGACCACAAAAAAATAAACGACAAGACGTTATAAAAATACGGCGTTATAATAGCATGGCACCTTTTTAGTGCCTAATCGAAAGTGATGATGATGATGATGATGCAGTGGAGATCATGTTTAAGTTTGAATGATCACAACAATGCTTTCTGCTTAGATCAGATTTAATGACATCGTATTGTGTAGTATGAAGTATGCAATATTTATGCATGTTTGCGAATCTTCGTGTGTGTGTTTACCTGATGCTCATATCAAACAATGTTGACTGGGTATGTACTGTACTCTGTGCAAAGCCCTTTCTTTTTTTTGGCTGGCTGCACTTTTATGATGTGTAATAATGTGTAAGTCGGCGAACTTGTAAAAAAAATCACCTTGATAAAAATTTTCGCATGCCATTTTTTTTCTTGATGATTCATCCATATAATATTTTTTGGTGAGAAATGCCTATCTATATGGTATTGAGGTATTCCTCATACCTCATCTTGATCATCATTTTCACAATAAAATGGATCGTTTTTTTTGAATATTTTTACTACGTTTGAATGAGAAGGAAGGAAGCATGGGTGAAATGAAAAGAATTTAAAAACGTGTGATATGATGATGATGTGTGTCATGTGGACTAAGTCTGTAGGAATGTCTGATGAAATATTAATCTTTTTGTGTCAATGATCGGAACAGAAAAAAACGTTTTTGGGATGTACGAAGTAAAAGGGTTTTATCCTTTTCCTGGTAACAAGAGTATTTTAGTTGAAAGTGTCCTTGCAAAAAAAGGTTTAAATGTATTGATTGTCGTCTTAATTAGTAAGTTTTCTGACGTAAGCGTAATTAAAGTTTGTAGAATTTCCATAATAAATTTTTTTAAAGTTTCGCTGAAAGAAATTAAAAAAATTGGGTAATTAGAACGGCGGTGTATGATCAGTTGGTAAACAATAATGATGATGTTATTTGACAAAATTGCATACCAGAAAATTATCATTGCCAACAACGTCCAAGTACAAATTATTTTTTAGTATTATTATTAAATAAGTAACGTTTTTTTCACGCTTAGGATTTTCATTCATTCATGTTAAGTCACTAAATTATCAACAACATAACATCATCATCCTTCTAGGATACCATGTACCACCATACAGGCACCACTCATCATGAAAATTGATTGATTTGATCTCTGGGAAAATCCACAGGTTGTTCGACGTAAATGTAAAAATTGTAAACTGTCAAATAGACGGCATTACATAACTTAACTGTCATTTTCATATTTGTTTGTTATGTACATCCGATAACCGATAACTATTTTTGATGGTGTTTAAGGTACTTGAAGTACTGAAGTACCTAAACTAAAAATTCCGTAACATGAGGTGTTACTTAAAAAATTACAATTTATTTTTTTGTGCAAAGTTTATGGCGTGATGCCATGACAATCTAAAGAAAACTTCCCAGCGAACAATAAAATAAAATAAAATAAGTTTACTATATTGACCACTGAGCAGTGACTAAAAAGTTATTTATGATATTTTCTATCAAACAAAAATTGAATTTATCAAATTTCTATTGAGTGAGTACTCAACACATCATAATTTTTACACATGAAATTTATAGATAATTGCATGATTTTCTGGAATTTTTTCTAATCATTTCAAAATTCCCATTTCCATATATGTTTATCTGACTTTGACATGATTTGATTTTTTACTTTAGCTTTAGCCTCATATTCATCAGGTACTTATTGATGCACTTTATTGTATATTTTATTTGAATGCATTCGATTCATCATGATCGTCATCACCTTTTTCCTTTATCATCATCATAAATCAATAAAATAAAACTGCAGGTATGCACTGCACAATAGCCTGCTAGGCAAGTGGCGACGAAAAATGATGATGAGGATCGCATCTAGGTGCTAATTGATTCCTCATAACAACATGCGTCAAAAATATATACCTACCTGTTTATCTGGCTGTAAATACACGTCCATAGTTCACTATACCTCGAACAAAGTTTATACTTTATACCTGATTGTCAGTTTGTACGTCAACATTTTTATTTCATTCATTCCGTTTTGCATGCAATCTTATGTTTTTTTTTGCATGCACTTTACATTTACATACATGAAATGCAATGCAAAAAAAAACAACTTGTTTTTTTTGTATGAGGTCCATAGTCCAAAAGCAAAGTAAAAAGGCTTATAAGGTGGATTTGATAATGTTTTTGTATGCAAATCATATTATTATAAAGCTGTAAACTTGTAAAGTTTTGTGCGTAATTGTTTCTTACGTTGATAACCGTTTCCAGTAAAAGTTGTCCCATTCCATTACGCATGTCGCATAATGGACATACCTGAATTCTGTCTACCTTAAACAATATGTACTTGTACTATTATCATCTCTTTATAATTTGCTATCTAAATATTGATTGTTTATAGCTTTATAAGGTACTTACATGAATATAAATATATATAAAATATATGTAATGCGTTATCGCTTTGTAAAAAAAGACATTGCAGATAAAATGCATGTTTTTTTTGTTATTGTTACATAACAGCAAAAACAAGGTAAATTTTTTTTAAAGGTCATGAACATTGACTCTGCTGAAGATGCAAAATGCAAAACTGCTACCTCAACAAAAACATCACAATGATTTTTTTTGCATACATAACAGATATGGATGGGCAGACTTGTATCAATTTACAAAGTACACAGAAAAAATGATTGGGCAGAGCTATAAGTTCACTGAAAGCATTTTTCAGCTAATTACAATGAAATGATTTTATTGCGAAGCGTGTACGATAATTTTTGCAAAAGGAATTGCTCTTTTTAAACATCACGGATGTAGTGATGATGCTAAATCATCGTACGATGTTTGTTCATCTTTGATGATGATGTGAGCAAAAAGGTATTTAGAAATTTTCACTAAACTTTTGTTTAAAAATTTGCAAATTACAAATGTGTATCCGCATATTATTATATGATTTAAATCAAATTTGTTCGTGCGTACACACAAAGTCCCAATCCACCTTCAAAATCTAAAAATGTATTAAATCTTATCCAGTTCATTACTTTACGGCCCTCCTCCTGAACAAAAAATCTTTGATCAATATACAATAGACCATAGGTCAATTTCCATTCCAACTTTTTGTTTTACATTCAAACTGGATAACATTTAGCAAAAGCAAAAGTGATGATTAATGATGAGCTCCCCTCTTTTGCTTCCAATCTGTCTGGCCAATTAGATGATGGACAGGACAGGGTCCAGACTCCAGAGAAAAACTCACCTGGACAAAATAAAAACAAAGTATCTGCTACTGCGGATGTTAAATAAAACAAAGGATAAGATAACAATGTATATTTATGTCAATTTTTTCATGTAATAACGTCATCATGATCATCATCATATTATCATCATGATCCTGAAAACAAAATTATCCTTTTTTTACGTGTAACCCCAACAGAAAGTCAATGTAGTATGCAAAAATACTTACAAATTTTTAGGTAGCAATCTGCTAAGTAGCCTTCTCATCTCATTTTTCCCCCGGTCTCTTCTTATCTTGTTATTGCGGTAGGTTTTGGTAGTTGATATTCCTTTCTTTTTGACAGCTTGCACGATATACACATATATTTTTTCAAGGTTGATATGCAATTGTAACAGGTAACAAGTACCTGAAAAAAAATCTTTATTATTTCTTTTATTCTCCAACAATTTCTCTCTCAAAGTCATTTACTGTTTGTTGTTTACAAATCTTGTAATTATGTTTGTTCCTCTGACATGGAGACCAAAAAAGTACCTTATATTTTTTCCTCCTGAAGGATAAAATGTACTTCAAAATTTGCTGATGAAGATGAAAACTATATTGTAATAATAATTAGATAGGTAACATTGGCTGTTTGTTTTGTTTGTGGGTAGCTCAGTAAGTGTTTCAAGTGTCTATTTTTTTCAAACAAACCAAGGATAAAGGATACTTATAAATTCAATGTGTGTGTGCCAATTTTTATTCTAATCTTTAATTATTTTCCAAAGTGCCGTCTCTTGTATTCTTGTCTGCGTTTCCATAAATTTTTCCGCAAGAAAATAAGATTATTCTTTTGTTTTGGCGGTATATAATGTTTCATGATGTACCTAACAAGTTTACAAACAATGTCTTCATCTACTTTGCAAAAATTTGCTGATGATCAATGACGCCGGTTGTAAATCAATTCATGTAATGATCACTCATTTTCTAATCATGCATGTGGGTGGGGAAATATGAAAAAAAAACTTGTTATATTTATAACGACTTTGGTGGGAGGATCTTTTATTTCCTACAGTTTTTTGCAAAAAAAATATTTCATACAAAATTCCAAAAAAATATATGAATTTATGACAAACTCTTATGCCGGCCGGCACCGACACCGGCTGCGTCGTCGTAGTCGTGAGTCAAGAAAATTTGATACTTTGATGATGATCAAATCCGATCATAAAAAACAATATTGTTCTACATTCGTTTTAATACAATCAAGGTGCTTGTCTAAACTTTAAAGTAAGTAACACAATATCTTCTTTAAATCATAATCCAACAGATTTTTTTAGTAGAAAGTTACATCATTTTTCATGTATGAATCATAACAAAAGCTTTCGCTTCCCAAGAGATAGTGCCACCCGCAGTTTGCCGGCACATATTACCACTTTACCACACACACATAAGTAGATAGATAGATGATGATGATCATAGAGAAGATGACATACTACCACAATATTTTGTTTAACACTTTTTTTTCGCGGTCGACAGTCGCCTTCAGTCCAAAAAAGAATCTTTGAAATTTTATGTGCCATACCGACAAAATACTAAAAACTATGAGTAAAATAGTATGATAATTATGAGGAGGAAAGATGATTTAAATATGATGCAAAGTGATGATGATGAATCTTTTTTTCTTTTGTAAATACTTCCAGTATTTTTATGAATGACAGCAGAAGAACAGACAAGGTACATATTTCAAAAATGAATACTTGATAGTAAAAAAAATAACAATAAATAATAGTAAACATTGGCTTGGATCTGTAGTAACCTGATTTGGTTACATCAGGAATTTAGCACGTCATACGACGCGAGTAAAAAAATTCATGAATGAATGATGATCAAATATAAATTGGGTTTAGATTTACAACAGGTGCTTTCATTTGTTTACTATTTAACCAAACCAGGTACATAATCAGTTACTCATGCATAACTTAATATTTTTTTATCCTTTCATTGATCAAAAGAAAGTTGAATTGCATTATTATATATTACCTTGCAATAATTTTTTATTGTTATAAAAAAATGTAAGGACATCGTCATCTTCAACTCTTTAAAGGATTACTAATAAAGTTGTTTGGGTGTTGTTGGGTGCCCAAAATAATAAAGAATTGCTCACCACCAGGACCAGACAATTCTGACATAATGGCAACACCAAACATTAAAAAAGCTCTTTTCCATGTACCTCTTACTCTTTCCATCCAACAAAAAAGATGTCCAGAGAAAAACAATAAAAAACTATTCAAAATTGGCAGTATGCATATTATGCAAGAACATGCACGCATCTTTACAGTATGACTATGCGACTAGTTGAGATTTAGATTATCATCTTGTTGATGATGAGATGAGTCTTCACTCCTCGTCCTCACAGCTCACGCTCTCAGATGAATAAAAAAAGAGTAAGTTTTTGTAGGTGTCCTAACGCCTAACGTTAATAATACGCTGTATAGCTATGTAGCTTTATGCCAATTCTTTAGAGATATGTTTTTTCAAACTGTTTAGTTATTTTTTGAGTTTTTAAGGTTATTATTGTGATGAGACGATGAGACATCAATCCAATATACCAAAATGTTGTTCAAGTTGTTCCCACACTTAAGAAGCGCAGGCTTCTGCATCAGCAGCTGCAGACGCTAAACAAGCAAAAAATATTGCAATTTGTATGGACGAAAGACAAAGCTAAAAAGGAAAGGGGTGATCACAATATTGCTGATCTGATGATTATACAATGATGATACACCTAAACTTTGCCTGACTGACATTATTTTTTTGCAAAATGTCTTGAGAACGTCTTGTGATATTCTTCCTTTGTCGTCATATGTAGGTGGCAGTTTATTGCTACCATGTGTGTGCTCATTGACTATTGACTGCTCTCACAATCAGATAATATATATATATTTTGCATGTCGGTGGTTCACCGGCACCGGTGCCACGGGTAAAGTTTACAGAGGATCTGAGGATGTGCTGATCAGAAATAATTTGATCTCTGCCTGATTATATTAATAAGTATACCAGTAAACCAATCCTTCCCATCATGTGCTCAAGCTGATCGTTTATGTGAAAAAAAAAAATCAGGAGTAAAGTACAGAAAAAGAGTTGATGATGCATCATGAAAAAACACATAGAAAAAGCTGCTTATCTTATGGTTTGTCTGTCTACCGGAGAGGCAGAGATCCCAGCCATCAGACTTTGCTGCGTGTTCATCTCTTCATTTACGAGTATGTGAGTCGGTGCATCAACCACCACCAAAAAAATATGTGTGGCGATCATGATGAAACAATGTCTTATTCTTGCGGCCTGCAATTGCCAGTTTACTGGGACTTTGGGACGCGAAATAATCGACAAGTGAACGTTACGTTGTTTTTCTTGTTGTCAGTGTCAAGATAAACTATAATGAACTCTTTTACATTTTGTTTTGTATATAAGGTAGGTAGGCATAGGCATATGGATCCATTGTACTTTGTACCTGTTCACCTTTATCCATTATCATTAATAGGTACACACTTTAATGCCTCCACACATAGAAATGCCTACCTACCTATTGTATAAATGAAAAGGTTACAAAAATATGCTCCTTTGTTGCAGGCAAAACAGGTAAACATTTTGTTTGGATGCTTCCATCATCCAAAAAGGCGCAGTTTCATGAAAAAATAATATGAAACATGTATAATGGCACGCATCTCTCTCATTTTTTTTTGCCATCTGATGAATTTTAGAAGATCAGAAGACACACCTGAGATAAAACTCTTTTGCTACAATTATCTTTCTTTGTCAATTACAGCTTTAGGGCAGCAACTGTTAAGTATTTGCGTATGTTATGAAAAAATAATACTAAAAAGTACTACTCATTTCATATGATGGCGATGATGACGGCGTTGATGATGATAAATATAGTTGACCATGGTAAAACCCAGCGCATTTATTTGGTACATTCACATCATAGGTTTACATTTACAGGTAAATTGTCGGCAATAATAATTTTTTTTACTATAATAATAATTGTAAACACATAGTATATTTTTTGAGTATGTACCTCTTACATATTCTCCTTGTGCCATCATCATCTCAAGTCAAACCGTCATTTAATCATGTCTTATTGTCTTTTTGAAAGAAAAACATACCGCAAAATCTTCAAAGTTTCAACAAGCTCAAGTTTGAAAGGAAACGTCATTATTTTTAGGAATTTGAGTCGTGGTCAAGCTATAATAATAATAGTCATATGTACATCTATTTATTATTTTTTTAAATTTGAATCCTCGTGGTCAGTGGTCTGTTGTCTTTGGACAGTTATAGTTTAGCCACCTGTTGAATGACTAAGTTTCTATTGATTATCATTATTTTTTTTACTACCAGCAATATAAATTTTATGGGCTAAGCTTGAGCCAAATATTTTAAAATAGTACGTAATACTACAATGAATTCACTCATTCAGTCAGAGACGCAATGAGTGAAATTCATTCATCATCTACCTAAAAATCGCATAAAAAACTGAGAAATAGCAATTGGTTTTCTCTTTTGAGAGGGGATTGGTCAAATAATTATAATCATTTCACAATGGTGTGGTCATCATCATCAGATTTACCTGTAATCAAATCTGGTTCAGATTAAGGTGCAAACATTGTCCAAGTCCAAGCCTATTTAAGTTGGAATCACTTCCCATTTTCTTAGATGAACAGAAACAAAAGTCCAAAAATCCAGTGTCATCCAGTCAAGGTGACAAAAAAACGGCGAGACCTATCATCAGCAAGCAGTCATAATCCACCAAATCTCACGTTTATTTTTTCGCAATTATGATCTGGAAAATACCATTTTTGGCTGGATGGGTACGATGTCTTGAAATTTTGTCTTCTTTCTTTTACAATTAATTATACAGCCAAGAACCCTAAAAGAATTTTTTTAGAAGAAAACCATGTTTTTCTTCTTCTGTATCATCATTTTATACTGTGAACAAGCCAAGCTAATTACTAGAAATTTTGTTAATGGTAAACTGATCATCGATCATGAAAACCATTCAATACAACAAAAAAGTCTGAAATTGCAGAGAAGTTGAAATAATGGGGAAAGGAAATGAGCAAGAAAAGAAACTAGCTTCATGACAAGATAGAAAACAAAAAAGTTAAGTAATAATAGCCAAAATGTTATCTCGACTAGCCCCCATGACTTTCTTCATGATAACCAACAAGATGACAATGATAACTTGTTTGTTTTATTGATAATTGCGGATGTACGGAACAAGTGACATGAAGAAATAAAACGAGAAAAATAAATTCCGTAATGTAAGTGACGACACAATAAAATAAAATCATCTCCTCTCACCTTCATCAGTACACATCTAATAAATTCCCTCCAAAAAAGTGTGTAGGCAGGAAGGAAATAAATATACAACAAATATATAGACATATGTACTTTTCATAAGTATATTAGATAGAGATCAGGAAAAGCAACATCCTCACAAGATTAATGAGAGTACCTACATCATGATGTCCGAAAAAACAAGAAATAAACAGGCTACATGGTAACATGCACGTCCTATCCAAAAGTATTCATGTCAAGCCATGATGAAAATACGAAGATGAAGTAATACACTTGTGTCCCCCTGAGCCCCCGGGGGTTCGATTTGATCCATGGCCATTTGACAAAAGTTGACCAGTTTCAAACCCTACAATTTTTTACCTTTTTTGACCTCTGGTGACCCGGGGCGGGGGTATGATTTGACCTGGGGCGTCCTCACAAAACTTAATCCCATTGAACCCTTCTATCGAAATATACAATAAAAACCACAATAATTTACCCATAAGCCGACATGTGATCTTCGCTGACCTGCTGCCCCAGGGGCCGGCCCTTGACCTAAGGAGTATGTATACAAAGTTTGAAGAAATTCGGTCAAAGGATTTCAAATTTATGGTGTGTAAAGACGGGCGGACAATCGAACGGTAAGACAAACACAACAAAAGCATAACTACAACGAACTCTGCATCTTCGTAATAAACGATTGGGGAATGTCACAAGAAGAAAATCATTAAAACTACTTAAATGTACCTGCTACTCATCACTCGCAAAATAAGTATAATTAGTGCTGCTGTTGGCGATTCAGGGTTTTTTCGAGACGTCTCGATCATAAATACCAGCGAAAATCTCATAAAAATTATCAAAGGTATTTCCACACACAAATACATATGAACTTACGTAACAATTATTAAATAAAACCGTTTAAGAAAAACTTAATGAAAATTACAAAAAAATATTTGCTAGCGACCAAAGAACATGATGTCATTTAGATCTTGGTAAATATTATGAATGGGATTTACGTTATAAAGATTTGTCCCATCATAATTGTTATCCTTTTAATCCTCGTCATATCTTGACAAAAACGCATAAACATCTGTAGACAAAAGAAAAAAAAAACTTCCGAACGGACGTAATATACTTTGTGTGTGGATGACAGAGGAGGAGACAATTAACTCCAGGAAAGACCTGTGGACTTTTGTGTGCAAAAAAGAATGACACGTCTGTCACGGTTTCATTTTCATTTGGGATAACGTAAATGCTACACACACTTCCACAATAAACCTGTATACCAAAGTAAAAGACTAAATTTTTTTATGAGAATTATGATGACGGAGAAAAAACCAAAGTAACCAAAAAAAGAGAGTAGACGCCGTAGTCGGAGACATAGACGCAAATTGAAATATTTGTATGCAGACGATAAAAAAAATTGCATTGTCTTTAGATATTTGCATGGTTTAATTGCAAAAACAAATATTGACACCTTTTTTTAAAACAACAGGTGTAATCATCACAGACTTGGGGAATATCCAGTCTCATGACATTTGAAACAGTTTAAATCATACATAATATTTTTTTGTCATTCATTCATAAAAACAATTTTTTTAAATGGATTAAGTCATTTTTATTTTCCTTTTGTTTTAAATACACTTTACTACGTCCGATCTTTACGTTTCCTTCCAAAACTTTTTTTCAAGTAGGAAGAGATCAAGATGATGACGATGTGTGCAATAGTAAGTTGTAATGTTTATACACGAAAAATTGTACTACGTCACGTCACACTCTCTACTCTCCGCACACACTACGGAGAAAAATGAATGAATGAAATGTGAAGTCATGATGATGATTGACCGTCCGTATGTTATAGTGTGTGTGGCGTGGAGTGGCGGTGGTGGCAATGATGATGATGTCATGTTTTCTTAAGAGTTTTCGTTCAGCCGGCGAAAAAATCAGGCTTGAATTCTAACGTGGTCTCCTCTGTCCAAACTCGTATTAACGTCTGTCTGTTTTTTAGAAGTAACTACTTGACTTTACTAGAGAAGCCAAGCTTTTCTGAGGCGGTATCATGCAATGGTCATTTATTTTTCTTGGAGAGCCAGTCAGTTTTTTAAGCATGGTTGGAGCCGTAAAGCCAGGCCATAGCAAAAAAGGGTTTTTATATCGAAAAGTTGTTTGAAAACAGAAGAAAGAATCGTGCGTTCGGAGTTTTTTGGTCTATAATTACATATTGTTCTGGTTCTGAGATGAGAAGAAGAAATTCTAAAAATAAGATAGATCATGATTTCAAATTTCGTTTGAAAATTTTGAAACTTTTTTTCGGTTGATATTCGAAAGAAATATATAGGTATATATTTAGTAGGTATTGTGTATATACCGGCTAAACAAATTACATGATTTTGTTTTGATAAATATTTAATGCTATTTTTAAAGGGAAGAATATGTGTAATCATCTTTCTGGCAAAATCGTGGTCAATTCCTGTAAAATACATAATAAGCCTACTCATTGTTTTAATATCATCATGAATTAAAGTGATTTGTAATGAGGCTATAGTTTTACTATGCGGATGTGGTTTTTGGCTTTTGGTGGAGAAAAGCGCGTGCTATATGAATACCAAATAGGAAATGATGATCCCAAAAATAAAAGCCTCTACTCAACTGGATAAATTATTAACAAAAAACTGCATATTATGTAATTGTGCCAATTAGCCAAATTAATTAAGTGACACATATTTTAAACCCATGACATCCTCCAGCTTTAAAACCACATGTTTAAATATCACTGACCTAATTTTTGACAGTTAACTTTTAACTTTAAATACAATTTTTATTTAGGCAATTAGAAATGCATTTTTATCATAATTGAAACCAATGTTAGAGGAGGCCTTAAATAACCCCAAAAATACTTTTCCTTGACCAGTGACCACTTCTGGACTTTTCCATAAAATACCTCTGCATCTGCACTATGCACCCAGCCAAGCTTAAAACAAAAAAAGGTATTCCATGCAAAATCATTTTTAGATTTTATTATTATTGTTATAGGTACCCATACAGCATACCTGTATACAAAAAGGTTTCTTTCAGTTTCTTCAAGACTTCTAGTTTATTAGTCAGAAATTTTTTGGAGAATCACATCAGAGGTAGCCAGTAGCCCCCACCACCTTTACCATGACCACTGTATATACCAATACCATGCACTTCTTCTCTGCTGCTTCACTTGTCGATGGACGTTTTTGTTGCACATTCTGGTATACTCCTTCAGCTTACCTGTATATTTACCTGTATGCTTTACTTCTTTTTTTGTTAAACGTCAAGTACGTTTTTTCTATGATGATAGCGTGTACAAGTACATGATATGATGTGCACACGGCGGTGTGGACAGGTAAAATTGTGTAAAGGTAAAAAAAGCATGCTTTATTGGCAATACGTATAACAAATTACAATGGAAACACACAACTTTGTTCTTCTCTGTAATGCAATGAATGTGGTGATGATGCCCAAAAAGCTTAGTTTTTCTTCTGTATGTAACTATATGAAAGAGTGACGAACGACCATTTACCAAAAATATTTTTTTCATACAAGCATATATAGATAATATACAGGTGAGAAAGTCAGGATACGATACGGATGTATGATGATATGATTTTTTCTCTGGGACTCATTCATTTATAAACCCAAGTCAGTCAGGTCCCAGAGATCAGTACAGACTTGAGTAGTCGAACAGTCAAAAAGTGTCCAAGAGAAAAAAAAATATAAAAACCTTAACAATTAGTCATTCACCTCAATATAAAAAAAGTATAACAAATTTTTTTTATTTATTCAAATAAAAATTGTGCGTGCAATCTTGAAAAAAAAATTAATTTTCTCGGAGAGAACTAATATCATCATCACCAAATCACGTCACAGATTTACATAGAGTCACTCACTCAAAAAAAGCCGAAGCAGCAGCATCACATCTCCTCAAACAAACAAAGTTTTATATATATACTTATTTGAGTTAATATTTATACCCAGAGTTCCATATTCCATATTCCAAGTGCAAAAAAAAAATTTGTTAATCATCAACATCATCATTGTCGTTTGGTCGTCATCACCGTCATGATTCGCAACAAGTGCAAGTATATTTAAACTATTGTTTTTACCAAGTCCTGTCACCATTCCAGTCTTGACAGAGCAAAGACCAACAACTCGGTTGTGTGTGTCCGCTTACTATAAAATCATAGCATACTTAGAAACGAGATTAAAACAATTTTTACTATTTTTATTATTTTTTAACTTTATATATAATTCTTTTCGACAAATTGACTGAGTTTTGTCATAAAATACGTACAAAAAAAGTAATAAGAAGAGAACTGAATAAATATTTTAAAATATTATTTTTTATCACAAAAAAGTTGAATTAGTCATCGTAAGACGAAAAAGAGTACAAGTGTTATTATCTATAAAGCACATGGTGAAACATTCCTCTTCTTTTGGTTCAATATAATTTATATTTTTTGGCATAATATCTTGAAAGTGAAGTGTGTTAAGAGAATCGAGTAAAAATATTCTCGAAAAGTGACAAAAGTTTCATAAAGGAACTTTGTATTTGTATTGTGTTTTCTACACCCACGCGTTATATTCTCACATTTCCCCATAAATTCTGAAAAATAAAATAAAATTCAGAAAAAATGGCTGGACGTTCAGAATTTCATGAATATTTTGGAGGAGTTGAAGAACAAGTTGGAGGAAACCGCAGCAGTACAGACATTTGTCCGTGCTGTCGCTCGTTTCGAGGAGAATTTTGTAATGAGAGAAGTAGAAAGTTTAAAATTCAAAGTTCTCAGGAAGAACAACAACCTGAAAATCCAAAAATTTTCTCCTCAAAATCTACCTCATGTTCATCCTCCTCCTGTTCATCATTAACATCTTCATCATCATCTTTCTCTTGTAACCAACATCACAGTTGCTGTAGTTCCTTATCGTCTCCTAATACCCATCACCACCTACAACAACATCTCAAAAACAACAAAAGTTATAACCGCCACTCTTCTGCTAACACAAAAAATAGTCAATTAGTAGAAAAGTGTAGTAGATCTACCTCATTTTTATCCTCAATCTCCTCCTCACTATTATCTGTCCGGCACTTTAACAATCTCTGCTGGTGTGCCAAAAATGTGAACAAAATAAACCAGAGTTCTTCGTTTTCATCATCAACTTCAAAAACAACTACAGCTACCTCATCCACATTTTTTTCTACCGTTGACGGTTAGTATTTAATAAACATAATCATGATAATTCTTACAAAAAATTATCTAATAAAAAGTTAATTTGCATCTGATCAAACGGAAATGATCAAAAAAATAATCGATTACACAACTTTAAACTTTGATTAAAACAAAAGTACTTATCTGAAATACAAATTATAAGACAGATAAGAAGAAAAACAAGAACATCTTATCCTTTTCCAAGATTTTTTACATATAATTTTTTCTCTCTCTTTTGGAATGGATGATTACACGATGAATCATCCTTTTTTCTTGATAGCTTGCATGCAAAAAAAGGCAGGCGAGCGTGAAGCCAAAAAAACATGAGAGCTTTAATACATGCCATGTATCAAGCGAATCTCAAGTAGCCCCGAATCTCCGCTCGTGTCCGTTCTATTCTCAGCCGTCTTTGTTCATGCAATGCACATAGCAAGTTGTATTCCCGTATATTGTCCAAATATCCCCAAAAAATTATCAAATAATTTATTATTATAATTTATACTCCATTAACATTTACCTTATCAAATTTGATATTTTTACATATCATTTTGTTGTGCAATGAGAAGAGAAATTGGAATATTTTTTATCAAAGTTAACAAATTTTATAAATTTTAATCAATAATTTATTTTTTCTAGGTTGGAAAGCATTCGGATTAATTGTTATCGGAATTCTCGTAATCCTTCCCACCTCCACAATGTCCAGTCCTGTAAATATTCGTAGTCAAAGCCGCTCCCCAAGTCCATCAGGTCATCATAGTCACCATTCCTCTCCTCATCGTAACGATAAGCCAATGAAATGGATCAATCCCTGCAGAATCCCCAAATCCCTGCCAACCTCACCCGCAGAAATTCAAATGCCCTCTCAATCGGACGAGGAAATCTTTCAAAATATTGTTACCCAAGCGAAAAAGGCGGAAGTTCAGGCACGCCAGTTCTTTGCGGACTTTGTAAGTTTCAAAAAAACCTTTTTATTTTCTTTTTTCACCAATCATCCATGTTTCTTTAGTCCATTCTATACCATATCACATGACTTGATGTTTAATTGCTTTTATCACATCTTTCGGTTTGCCTTAAGCAAAATAAAAAATATTTGTAAGATAGACAGAAAATTTAAATTGAAACTAGTACTTTATCTGGTTTGAAATGTGGTAATGATGATAAGACAGGAGTTCATTGTGCAGGCAAAAAGGCAAGTATAAATTTTTTTTTTCAAAGATGAGATGTTACATTGATTATTATTATTATTACCATTCCTATTTTTCATACAAACTTACTTGCTACTTAGTTATTTTATTTGGGAAAGACCACGTCATTACGACACATAAAACAACAGACAATTCTAAATTCTAAAACCAGTGCCTGCAGCGTTAATCAGGTTTTTTATTTCTTTTATCAAACTAACTATAATCAAAAGAATGAAAGGAGACAGATGTAAGTAGATACATAATCAAATGGGCTATCATCACCAAAAAAAATTGAAAAATGGTTGTCAAATAAGGACTACTATTAATACAAGAGACTATAAAAAAGTGATTTGAAAAGACTATCAAATAAAATTCAACAGGTAGAGTAGAGAATAGTAGATAGGAACACATGAAGAAGAGAAGGGACCACTTCCATCATCATCATCATCATCTTGATGACCACCATATTTTTTTGCATCACTATATGTTTCACAAAGTAAAAGGGTTGATAGTTTATTAACCAGTAATTCAACTTGCAACGAAATAAAAAAGTCGAAATAAACATGGACGCCACAGAGATAAAAATGAAGATGAAATAAAAAAAGAGAGAGGCGCGGGGAAAGATGAGCAATGTAGCTTTGTAGACTGCAGAGATTTTTTTGGGAACAAAAGGCAATGTGATCAGTACTTTATTTTATTTTTTTGCTGCTCATTTGAAAGCTCATTTAGGTATCATTATTCTTCTGTCGGGTTTTACGATAATTAATCTTACGTGCTGTAATGCAGTATAATTTTGTGATCTACTTTTTTATGAAAATTAGCTGGTATGTAATTTGATTTAATATTTAACTAGGTAGAAAGCTTTTTGTTGGAAATCATATAGTGTTTGTAATTTGTCTATGAAATTATATTATTACACAATTATCTGTGTCACATGAAAAAAAAGAGAAAGAGTTTTTTGTAAAAATTGCCAGGTACATTTAGTTTCCATTATGATGTCGTTTAAACGAAAGGGTTACATTATTTGTGTGGACAAAGTAAAAATTTCTGGGAATTCATTTTGGACCATATAATTTTTCAACATAGCTTATTTTGGATGACTTTTTTCATTATTGTCTGTGGCGTGGCGTCAATCTGTGACATTTAACAGAGATTTTTGCAAACAAATTACTTGACAATAAAAAAGGGTTAGATAGAAAGGGTAAAAAAGGGAGAAAGCATAGCAAAAAAATCTGATCTAAGTAATCTGATAATATTTCTTTAACCGTAATAATCACACAAAAAGATAATAAGATTGTCCTTCAGAGCCAAATCCTCTTTATATATTTTTTTGACATGGATGAACACAATTCATAAAAGTAAAAATGAGTTGGTGTTTATTAAAGAAAAAAAAATATGTATGGAGGAAACTAGATGATTATCTCTTCTAGTCTTTTTAGTTGAATGAAAAAAAAAGGATTGTTACGTGGGAAGGCTTCCTGCCTTCGTTTTTTTTATTATTTCACCCTTTTTATTCCACTTAGAGATCACCAACGCACGTTCAAATCTGTTTCATAAGTTCATTAAAAATGTTGCAGATAGAACTTTAGCTTTTTTACCTTTTAGAAAAAAATGATTCATCAAACTAAAAGTCGTCGCCAATATAATCATCCTATAATATGCAATTACTCTATGGAGGCCATCTGTACAGATTACATCCCAAATATATAATAGGATGATATAGAATAGATATGATAATTATGATGATGTGAAACGAGACATTAATAATAATCGAGGGCAAAAAATATTGCCAAAATCTGTTAAGGAATTTAAGGTAGACCTTTTTTCATAATTTTATAATTATTACTTGTAAAAAAAAATTTTAAACTTTAACTTTTGAAAAAAAGGGTTCCCAAAATGATTCTGATGATAATTATTATAAAGTCAAGTCAGGAGATCAGATATTTTTTTTGCAAAAGAGACACGATCCTCCTTATCATCATTAAAAAAGGTTTTTTTTTGCATTCTTATCTATTATTTTACTAAACTAAAGGGCTGTTGCTATAACGACCGGAAGCTAAAATAAAAAAGAAAGAAGAAGAAGTATTTCTGCACAGCAGGGAATAAATTTTTTTTTGAAAAGGTATAAGGGTTTATAATATGTAGAGAGTTCATTATTATTATAATGATCATCTCTTAAGTCTGATCATCATCATATGAAATTTTTTTCCATTGTTATTATAACAACTAATCACAAAAAAAAGTCTTTTGACTTAAAAAGGAGGAGGAAGGAGGCCCTTAGAAGTCACATGTGGATTGAAAACAGATGAGCCTCCTCCTAAAAACCTAATATTTTTCTTGTTCATCTTCATATTATTTTGCCCAAAAAGAATGGGGAAAAACAAGGCGAAGAAAGAATAAAAGAAATATATATCGTTTCTTTTATTATTATTATTATTTTTTTGGATGGACACAAAAACGAAAAAATATAAAAGATATTTTTTTTTGGCATTCGAGATATTTTGTAATGAAGTTGGAAGTTACTCAAAGGACTCTGGTGTGAGGTCTCCCTGTGTGTTTCTTCGTCTCTTCTTCTCGTCAACGACCAAAAAGTCCAGTAGAAAAATTTGGTTTGAGAAAAAGTTACATTATTATATATTTTGTTATGAGCCGACACAAGCCCTTTCTGTTATGCCACCTTCGCAACAATTCAGGAATAATAATGTTTGGTCAAATATGTAACTTTTGGAAAGAAATTGACTTCTTTTCAAACAAAAAAGAAAGAGAGAAAGATCAAGTTTTTTTTTTGAAGATGTATTTTTTCCATCTGTAATTTGTAACCAAGAGCCGCTAAACGTTTTTTTTTCTTTTTTTCTTGGCGATGTCAGCCCCTTTGTTTACCTGAGAGTTGCTTAGAGAGAATGGAGAGACATCGAAGAAGAATATATATATTTTATATTTTAAACAAAACAATATCTTTATATAATGGAATGTATGAGAAATGTGCATATAAGATTTTGGTGGAGAAATATTAACCGTCAGAGAAGAAGTAGTTGGAAGTTAAAGAAGAACATTATGGGTTTCCGCGCTTTTTTTTTGCTGGAGATTTCCTCACCTTGTAAACTTGTAATTCAGTCAGTTATTTAGTTTTTTTTACATTATTACTTATTTATTTTGACTTTGGGAAAAAAAGAAACACATCTTCTTTGTTTAGGTATTTGAAGAATTTTTTGAAATTTAAATTGGTTTCCTTTTTTTTGTAATGTTTTTATTTTGGGAGTCTTTTGTTATTTTGGGTTGTATTTTTAGTAGCACAGATTTGATTTTTCATATAAATAACATTTGATTTTGGTCTGGTGCCGAGTGTCGAGAGTGTCTGAATTTAAGAAAGAAATAGAACCAGTCTCACATTGCCCCCCAAAAAAGAGAAGATTTGCTAAATAAGCTGTGACTGATTAGATATTAGATGTTGTTTTTTTTAGCATAATTGATTAAATCATATTTTCCACACTCTAACTGACTGTTATAGAAGAGATCTAAGTTAATAACAAGTTTAAACAATATCTATTTGTTTAGCAAATGCAGAAGCTGGAAAGAAAGAAAAAAATAATAAAAAAGGTTAATGAGATAATATAGATGATTAGTAGGGCTTTTTAGTAAAAAAACCATCCAAAAATAAAATCAGGCATCAGGTTTAAACACGAGTCTTTCTCGCCTTCATTTTTTCTTTCTTGTTATCTTTAAAAAAAGGCTTCCAATTTTTTAACAAAAACAAAACAAATTTATGATGTAAAGGTATGTCGGTTTCCTGTCTCTTTTTTCATTTTTACTCTAACAGGCAGACAGATACACAAACATTTAAAAAAAAAACAAAGATAACCAACCAATCAACTTAACATTTGTACAAACATGATCATCAACAACATGTTAAATTACTACATTATCTTATGGCGGTATGGACAGTTTTTATGATGATGATGGTTTTAAAAAATCTATATTTCTCTCACTTTCAACTTTTGAAATATTTTTTGGTCACCGACGACGTCATCATCAGACAAAAATAGTTAAAGAGGCACTAATAATGTTCATCAAACAGTACCTGGGTTTCATCATAAATCTTTTAATATTATTTTTCAGTCGGAAAAGTACTTCTTTAAGCTTTTTTAGTTTAAAATCATAATCCGTATACCTCACAGGTTTTAACTTGGTTTTTGGTCCCTTAGTCCTTAAAATGTACTTGAAAAAATTTATATTTTTGTTACAATTTTTACGTGTTTAAAACGACAAGTTTTTCAACTTTCGAGTGGCATTTTTACCAAAAGTAAACGTTTCTTTTGGGACTGGGACGTATGACGTGCGTAAGAGTTGAAGGCTTTGAAAAAGTCCCTTCTAAAAATATATTTATAACTGACTAGTTTACATTTTACACATGTTTTCCCCAAACAAAACAAGAGAAATTACGTGTTCTAACCAGAAAAACAGAGAGTTTTCATGAATATTCATGACTTTTTATTGTAAAAATTTGTCACCTGCAAGCTTGCAAGCTGCAATCCTTTAAGGGTCTTAAAAGTCATGTGATATATGGATGGAATCTTGAAGCATAGTCATGTAGTCATATTTATTTCTTAACTTGGTTTTTCTAATTATTTGTTTTTTTTCTTCTATTTTTTAGCGTGAAGAATGCTTCGGTGATGTAGGTCACGACTACCAACAATTACATTATGACTGGTTGAAAGATGTGGCAGACAAAGTTGACAAAAATCTCGGTGAACCTGTTAGTCAATCCAGATTGGAATCTTTGGAGGTATGTACAAAAAAAATAAGCTAAAATATATATATTTATCTCAAAATACCCCAGTATCCCCAAAAAATATCTTTTACAAAAATTTTTCCCATGTTTCACAATGCCCCCATCCCCACAAAAAAGTGTTATTTTCACACTTTCCACTTTAAATCTTAAATGATCATGCAAATCTAGTAATCTAAATATATATTTTATATTTTATTTATTTTTCTATAATTTCAGGTTGAAGATATTCTGAAATCAATGTATCGCGGTTTACAAAAACTGGCTGTTGGACTAGAACAAGTTGTTCTTGACCAGGCGTTTCATGGGGGCAGCTTTTACCAACACTTTCATGAAGCCGAGTTTCAACTCAAATACGTAAGTTTACATTCATTTTTATGATTATTAAGTTAATTATAGACTTAATATTGAGGAAATGCACTTTTTCATGCGTCGTTACCACATTTTACTATAGTTTTTTTGCAAAATAAATGGTCACTTTTCTTGTTTAGTGCTCATGTAAAAAAATCTTATGAACTCAATTTTTTTTCGAGATATTTATCCCGCTGTGATAATCAATATATTATTAGGTAGATAAGCATTTTGTTGAGAAAAAGGGGTGTAAAAAATATAATCTGTAATAAGATGAAAGACCTCTGCTCAACCCCCTTTTTTTCTAACAATTTGGGTTTCGCATGTTTCTAATGGGCACCCACAAAATATGTTTGCACTTTCACGGATCACAGACTAGACTAATAATTAGGGAGTTAGTTCTTTAGTTCTTTAGTTATTTCAATAATTGCCTGTAATAGACCGTTATACTTATGCATTTTTTTTGTTTTTTTATATCAGGTCCTTTGCGAATTTCAAATCGCAATGATGGAGAAAAACATTCAGTATGAAGACGTGACAAGGGACATTATGGACCGACAATTTTATGTCAATTTGGAAGACAAGTCGATGCGAAATTTAAGGGACTTTTCCATTTTCCGAGACTACTTGAATACTTTGGAGTTTATCAAGGAAAGTTTCGAACATTTCTGGAAGGTTACTAAAGAATCAAGTTAACTTGGAACATAAAAGTGGATGGAATATGCTAACTACAACACAAACAATGTCTTCATGTAAGAATATCATCATCATAATCATCATTTTTAAAATCGCCATCGATCGTCATCAAAAACAAGCAGAAAGAAAAATAAATTTTTAATTATCAAGTGGAGAAACCAGAGGGCGCAGAAACTCAAAAACAGTAACAAAATCTCATACAAAAAAAGTTTTAAATTGAAGAGATTTTTTAGATATATATATATTATTAATAGATACAGTATATAAAATATATAATAGTTTATAATGGTATCAATCATCATGAATCATGAGAGTCAATCAACAAGATGAATATTTAATTTTAACAGTTACTTAGATCATTATACAATTTTAAAACAACGAATTTTATAAAGCGACAAACGCTTGTTGATTAAAAAAAATATACCAAAATGTTCATCTTCCGAAGTAGGCGTACTTACAAAAACAGAAACGACAACAATGAAAAAATAGAAGAAGAAGAAAACCCTTTCTACTACCTCAGTATATACAAAAGATTTAAATATTTAAAAAACAATGAAGGAAAATAACAATGGAAGAGGAGATGCGATTCCTTTTTAAAAGGGAATTAGGTAGATACTATTTCAAAATTTTGTTATCAAGCCAATCCGAAAAAGAAATCTTTAGATGTGTTTCGACTGATCGATATAATATTATTACTAAATTATATGATTGGAAAGTTAAAGTTAAAGTTTATGAATGTATTTATTGAATAATATATAATTGTTATTTATTTAAATACAGAAAGGACAAAGATAAAGATAGAAGAATTTTAAATGTTTAGTTAGGATATATCATGATGACTATAGGCCTGTAAATAAGTTTGAAGTAGATTTTAATTAAGCATGTTGCAAGTCTTGTCACAACCAGTTTCCTAACTTGCTATTGAACACAGATATGAAAAAATAGTTAAATTTTTCCCGATATTTCATGTATATATATATATTGTACTTTAAAGCTATAAACGTTCATTTATAATTATATATTTATAACATATATATATATATTTATTTATTTTGACAAGAGCCGAATAGTATTCGTATTTAATTTATTTACTATTTTGATTGGCTAATAATCAATCAATGTTTTAAGGAAACATCAGTTGTTTCTATGCAGTGTAAATAGAATTGTTTAAAACTGTAATTATTTATTACCTATTTAAAACAATTAAGTTAATTGTCTAGGTAAAATAATAATCATAATAGTCAGGCTAGAAGATTTCAAATTAATTTTTTTTGAAAGAAAACCTTAACATAATTATGGTGCATAATAATATATAATATTCTATATTACTTGATGTAATAAGCTAAATTATTGTTATAAAATAGTTAATTATTTAAAGGTATTTAATGCATGTAACTGGTACCTGGTTTAGTTTTTTGTTTGATCCCGTACATTTTTCTACAATATCTTTGTTTGCATGCAAGATATATATGGAAAAGCTCTCATAAACCCGAACTTTCCTCTGTAAATAATTATGGTTCTAAATAAAAACAATTACGAATTGTTTGTTAATTGTCATATCAACTAAGTATAGATAATTTATAACCATTCAATATCCACCGATTACCTAATAGTATCATTTTAAAACTCATCTCAAAATAACTAAATATTATTTCATTTGTAAGAAAGATGTAAACTTTTAGTATTATTAATATTAACCGTATTACTAGTAATTATAATAACTATTTTAATTGTTATTTATTTCTAAGAAGTAGATAAGCAGATATATATATTTTTTCCTTTATGTAATCCCGTGACAATTAACGACAAACTTAGTATTTTCGGTTTCATTGTGGAAGAAAACATGTGTAAACCTAACTGCCTAGATAAAAAAAATAGATGATTTCTCGTTTAAATCACTTTTTGCTTTTAAGCTTCTAAGTCTACCCACACAACACAACGACACTGAGCAACTATTTATTTTTTATTTTTAAAATTTTTATTTTTTTTCATAGACTGTGATATAATTATATTTTTAACGGTTTTTGTTTTGTTTTGTCGTTATATAACCTAGAGATTTTTCTGAACAATTCTTTGTAGATTTCCAAACAGATTTAACTAAAAAGTTTTCATGGTACATGTACATAAATTTGTATAATATTTAGAGTAATTAACAACCCAAAAAAAACTGTAAATAGATGAACAAAAAAATTGTAATTTGAAAAGAAAAACAGTGTTGTAATGCCAACGCTTTAATGTATGATAGTATTACTAATTGTTAATTTAAAAAATAATATACACCTAATAAGTAGCTAGTACATTGTTTCAAAGAGATTATCAACCTAAACTAAAAAAACTTAACTAATTATTTGATTAGATAGTTAAAGTTAACATAAATGTTATTGATCTGATCTTCGACTATTATTTTTTGTGCTTACCATGAGAGGCTATTTAGAAAAGTAGAGATTTCAGTATCGTTTTAATGGACAAAAATATTATGGTGTTCTCAAAAATAATCTGTGCATTAAAAAAAAGGAAAGTTAAAATCAGTTTTTAATTATCTGGTAAAATATGATCTCGGAGGAGGATCGTATTGGTATTTGCATTAATAAGTATGAATGCAAAAATGTTGGAAGATTCATTTAAAAAAATAGTAGATGCTTTCTTGCATAATATATGTTGCATTTTATAGTTTAAATTTTCTCCTGTGTAAAAAGATAAATAATTACACTTACCAAAATTGTTATGTTCTCCTGTCATTTTGAAAAAAAGTCTACATGTTTTTGAGATATATAATGACAAATAAACCAAAGATGCTTATAAATAATGAAAATAATTGTTGTTTTTTGCACTTTCATTTAATATTCATAAAGACAACGTTTCAATTCGGGGATTATATTGTAGATATCCAAAAATATAAACATGATTGGAAAACTTTTATATATATTCTGCATAATATATCATATAACAAATTTTCAGCTTTTTCATTGCAACTGATACATTAAGTATGTATGTAACGCGAATGGTTAATGGATTGATTTTTTTGATGAGACGGATATGCAACTTATTTGGATTTTGCCTTCTTGGTTTTGGAACTTGTTTTAGGCCGCGGGGAACTTGTACTCGGACTTGGAGGTACAGATGACTCTCGTTTCTTAGAAGATGTAACTTTCGTTGTCATGTCACTGAAAATTGGAAAAAAGCAAGAAACGTTAGTATTGATCTTTGGTATAAATCTGAGAATTAAGTGAATCAACTGTTTTCTTTGATGATCACTTACTAAATGGCAGAAGTTGCCGAATCAGCTCCCTGGGTTCCCTTGCCAACATCAACCTTGCCCCTTCGTTGCTTCTTGGGCCTGTAGCCAGTCCTCTCGTACTTGGGAAGCCAACGTTCGGAATCTGGTTTCCGCTCTGGATCATTCACCTTTGGCATCTTGGACTTGCATTTGGCCTTCTTCTTTTTCTTCTTCTTGACTTCAGGGGACTCGACCAACTCGGGCTCGGGTGCTGATTCTCGGGGGGTGGCTGGATTGGAGTCAGATTTCGGTTTCTTCATCAGCTTGACACTAGCCAGCCAATTAGGGGATTCCAGGACGGCCATGTCCAGATCTTCGGACGGAGAAACGTGAGGTAGCTCGTTGCTCAGTTTGTGAGCTTTGGTGATGTCGTACTGTTGGAAAGATGTGAGTTATTATAAATAACAATTATACTTACTCATTATCAAATTTTGAAATGACATACCTGTGCGTACGCTACAATCAACTGCGCCAAAGTCGTGATATCATCAGGAGAAGATTTGCGCAACTCCTCCAAACTCTTAACGGCTTCAGCGACATCGCCTTGTTGCATCATCAGTGAGGCAGCTTGTCTCCACAGCATATTAAGACGTTGCTTGTTTCCCTACAAATAGACAGTTCAATTGTCATTCCAAGTATTTTGCAATAATATTTAGTAATTTACAAGTTAAAAAGGTTAATTGTAATAAACACTTACTCCTCCTTTCCGATAAAAGTCAACAGCTTTTTTCACAGTTATAGCAGCATCATTTACACGACCTTCTTCTTGGTAGAGGGTTACCAAAGCACCAATGATTCCAGGCTTGTAGGAGTTTGTAGCTAAACCTTCCAGAATTTGAATTGCATCAATTCGATTTCCCTGCAAGTAAACCGAATTCAGCCATTTTAAAATTCCATCCTTGAAATAATTAATACTTAAATATGAAATTGTGAATTGAACAGAAATTAAGTGTACATCTCTCAGTAGCTGTTGAACAAAGCACAGGTTGATATCCACAGGATTCTCCTCCTTCCTTCCAAATTTCGGAGCAACAAATGCTTTCGCTGCCTCAATTCCTTCAGTTTTGACCAATAGTGCCGTTTGAACCAGGAAAATCTCGTGTTCCGCCTCCGGAAACTTGGCAACGGTAGCGGCACAGGTTTCTTTACATGAGTCAACCTAAAACAAACATTTAAAAACAAAGAGTTTAGTCAAGTGACAATAAAAAGAATTTATTGTTTGAAATCCCTGAATTCAAAGGCTCCCAGATTTTGTTACCTGTCCAGTAAGCAGATAGAAAAGGCACTGATTCAAGTACATGTCCTTCCTTTGAGCACGTGTCAGCTTAGCATCAGCACCTTCAGCACGCATCGCCTTGACCCTCTTCTTCGAATCAAAAATATTCTGATCCTTGTTGATACACAGAATATTGTTAGAGGCAACAGCAGCCAAATCAACTTCCGGTGGTTTATTCTTCATAACCTTGGAATACATTGACAATGCCTCCTTTTCACGGCCCATCTTTTGAGAGCAGTAAGCAGATTGAATTCTGTAAAAAATATAAACACAAAAAACCTATAATCAATCAAGGCCATACCACATGTTTTAAAATAATTGGTACAGGGACCTACGTCATAATCGCAGTGTCCTCAACAATTTCCTCCTCAGTGAATCCGTCTTCTTTCAGCGTTTCCACAGCCTTGTTTTCTGCCTCTTTCAGAATCTTCTGTGCATCCTGATACCGACCTTCAGCGATCAAAGCACATCCCATATTGTAACGAAGCTCATGGGTATCAAAATCGACCTTCTCCAAACGTCTCTCCTATAAAAGTTAATTACAATTAAAGTAAACATTATTGTCATCAAAACTTATTAAAATGAAAAATATACTCAAAAAACTTACCGATCCAGCATTAATTAAGCACGCATTAATCGCAGCCAAATTAGTCTGTCTCTCCTCCTCATAATCATCATTAGCCACCCGAATCAACTCCTTGCAACTATCATAAGCCTCTTCATATTCTTCCATCCGGTACAGAATTTGAGTCATGAGCTCCCTCTTCCTTGGCGAGTCCTCACATTGATCCAGCGTCTCCTTTGAAGCCTGCATATCTTGATTACGATAATAGCAATAAGCCTTCTCGAATCCCAACTTCCTAAAAACCCCAATAATTAACAATTAAAACCACTACTTAAACTACCTTAAACACACATTTAACCTCGCGAAGTAATCAATTAAGCTTTAAAATCTCTCAAAATCTAACCCCATCATTTTAGGATTCTTATCCATGAATCCCAACGCATCTGTAGTCCTATTCAAGTTGATGCAACAGATGATCTTACAACGAAAAGCCAATTCATCATCAGGAGCTGTATGAAGCACTGTAAATAATATAAACAAAAAACAATAGACAATAGTTAATTATGCTTTCACAACTTTACACAATCAACATTTATTACTTATTTCATCAACTTACATCGATTGCAAATCTTGATAGCTCTCTCATGGTCAGCATTTCCCATAGACTTATCCAAGTCCGCATACAGGGAATTCCGCTTGTCTCCCTTTTGAGCCTTCTCCATCGCGTAAACAGCTAATTAAATCACACTTTAATTAACTATTTTTGACACACTTGCAAATTTAAGCACCCTTCACCCTCCGTTACCGTCCTCTACCAAATTCTATTCACTCTCCAACCTCCAACTCCACCACCAACTACTACTACAACAAAAAAATTATAATTCTCAATTAAACTATCAACTATATTTACATGATAGCCTTCACTCCACTAATCTATCATTAAATATTTTTTTACTACTGACTTATCCGAAATTCCAATTGAAAATCGGAAGAGGATAAGAAGAGAAATGACAGCTGAGCTAAAGAGCATATGGACGTGGACCTAAAAAGCAGGTAACAGTACAGAGTACAGTAGTGTAGCCGCATGTTTGTGAAAGGGAATAGTGGATCTTTTATGAGGTACCATGTGCACCAAGTTAAAATCACTTCATTCTGCAGCTCTGCACCGCATCACCATCAAATCAACAGACAGTTCATCATTCAAACTCACACACTTGAGTAACACACAACACAAACCTGCACCAATCATTCACACATCACACATTTAGGAGAAACTGCTTCTTATAGTGTGCTACTACGTAAATAGCAGTTTCAGTATGTCCGTACGTCTGTCTAAATGATATCTTAGGAACGGCTGAATGTATTCTTTTGAAATTAAGTACATGGGTTATTTTACTAATTCTGAAAACATTATTTGGATTTTCGCTAGAGGGGTCAAAGTATGAAGGTAGCAGCAGCTCAAAGAGATGAATTTTGCGTTATTTCTATAAAACAAATTTATTGAATTAAATAATGAATTAGAGGAGAGGGAGACCAAGTTAATGATCAGAGGTGAAATTCCACCCTTATGGGTTGACAGATTTAATTTATATATTTAAAAGTAATATTATTTCTATTAGTTAAAATGTTTGTAGTAGAAATCATTTGTCAGCAGGCGAAATTCATTTCTTTTGAAATCCACATTATCCAACTAAATGATAAATAAAGAAAAATTATATGTCAAGAAGGAACATTAATTAATTTTAAAAGTGTCTTCCCTTCACATATATATTAATGCATCATGAATGAATGTATAAGTAAGTACATGTAGTGTAGTTTTAGTACACGGTTAAGATGTAGTGCAATTTCTGTGAGATGTTGGGCAACTTTAATGATGCAAGTTTGTGTTGTGTGATACTCTATTGTGCGTGTGAGTTTGAATGATGAACCGGTCTGTAATTGGTGCAGGTATATTGCTGTAGAATGAAGTAATTTTAACTTGACACTCATTGCACCTCATGCTATAAATGAGTTTTGTACTTTTAACTACTCTTCGCAGCCTCTACAACAAGCCAGTAAGGAGGACGCAAGTCAGCTTTACCGAAATAGAAGGGGACCATGAACAGCAGTTGCGTTTAAGAATAAGAGATGACGCCAAAATCGGACTTATTTCTTTGTTGAACTCTGAGCTGAGCACTGAGCAATAAACACGCAAAAGAATATTTAATTTTCTTTTGTTTGGACCAATATGCAATAATGTTTTACGAGCAGTAAAAATATTTTGTTAACTGTCGCATGCGGCTAGTCGCAACTTTTGTGTTCGGTTACTTCAGACCATCGCTTTTATATGATTGATGATAAAGATTGTTTAATTACAGATGAAGAAATGTCTAGTCGATGCCATTTTATAGAATAATTTTAGATTAAATTGCGACATACGTAATATCAAATTGAATTAATTCAGTGACGAAGTACATTAGATTACATTCAAGATTAACTTACCACCTCTTACAATCCATCTAATTAGTAGCAGTACCACCATACTAAATCTCAAGATTAACACGTACACTAATTTACCGTATTCAGAAAATACTTCAAAGTCAAAGTTGTCTTGGTCAAACTTGGTTAACAAAAGGTTTAATTTTTCTGGCGAAAGAAGGGTAAGTAATTATTACTTGAATTTAATTATTAACAAAATATCAATGAATGGAATCAGATTGCACTATCCAACATCTGTGTATTCTAAACAGTGACCAGCAGGATCAGGAGACTGAATTTGGGGTCTTGTGATACCACCAAACCAATTACTATACAGGGTCGAGAACGATGAAGGAATACCAAACACGTCGTTATTATCGTCAGTAGTCGTCCATATGTTCCGTATGTCAGTTTGTTACGGCTGTATACAATTATCTTTGCGCTGATTGGATTAAATTAGTAACAACGTTAAGGTAGAAATTGCTGTTCATTCAGCTTGAAAACGATCTTAAGTATTAAATCAAAATTAATCCTTTTTTTTGATTTTTTAGGTCAAACGTTCAATATGGCACCAAATCGAAATAAAAGTCAGAATCGCTCCAAGATGGAAAAAATTATTCTGCAAGAAGTGCAAGCAAAGAAAAAAATATTTTCGGAGCGTTTCGTAGTTTATAAACAGTTAATGCAAGTCTATACTACAGTACTGTCACTTGTTAGTAATTAAACAATTAATTAAATTATGTCTAAAGTTATTAGTGTTTTCATTATTTCACGAATGTTCCTTTTTTGTTTCAGTTTTCTATCTGTCAGAAAAAATATGGCCATTTACACAGTGTGGCTGAGTGGAACAACCAAGTAATGCTAAGGCTAGGACTTCGCCGTAAGACAATCTCTGACGCGATGGAACCTACAGATGAAGTTCTTAAGGCACAAAAGAAGGAAATTGAAGTCAGATGGAAAGATCACAAGAAAGTTTCTGCTGCTGTAAAGGTATTTATATGAAATATTCACAGTTTCATTCTGGAATATTGATTATTATGTAGAAAGTATGATAATTATTGTTGTTTTTGTGCTTAAATCATAGGAGCTCGCTTCCCCCATGGATGCTGCAATTTGCTACGCCAGTCTTAGCATCGAAACCAGCGACAACGAAAACTGCGATGAAATTCAAGCAGCATTCGAAAAAACCGGCATACCAGCAATACTTTGGTATTTAAATTTACTTTTAATTGAACATAAATTGTTCTGAAAAAAAATGTTCGAAATAAGCAAATTTTAAAATCACTTTAAAAAAACTCCTACCAGTAATCTTGATAACCGCTTTCTCGAAAACAAAAACTACTTGGGTGTCCTTTCGCAATGGGACACAACTAGTGAGGCATTGAAGAAGGTGGTTGACCAACTGTCTAAACAGGAAACAGCGTTTCTTGAAGTATGCGGTGAATTGGGAATTGTCAAGTAATTAACTATAATTATTCGCTATATTGACTGAGTGTGAATTTGTAATTTTTTTATTAAAAATTAAAATTATTATGCCATAAACGTTTTAGGCCGGCGGAGCCCAGTCCAGTGTACAACAATCCGGATCCAGAGAACTCAGATGAGGAGGATTAAGTTAAGTAGTACTCCAATTTCGTAAAAAATTGAATAAAGGAACAATATTAACAAACTTTAAATTGGACCTGAAGTGATAGTGATAAGGTATTATATATTTAAGATAAATTGGTGTAAACAGTTTTGAGGACGGAATATAACGATAGATATCTTGTGATAGAATACGAAAACTTAATAAGTAACTATTAATAACCATTGTAACTGACAATTGTTTTTGTGTTTTGTGCTCTAAAGTGGACATAAACTTAAAATATGATAAAGTCTTTAGCTATTGAACAGTGAATTATCCTTTAAAACGAAGGATTTTAAAGGTATCTGCTATTCCGAAACCTGAAAAGAAGGAGAAGCATTCTTTGGATAACAATCTGTGTTTTGTGTAGCAGCTAATTAGAGATGTAACATGTTGATTCCAAGTTGAGCTATTATCAACATTTTAAAAATTCCAAGTAACTAAATAATATTGGTAATGTACCTTAAATGACATTTGAGTTCTGTATTTACTGGTCAATCTCAATGCTCTAGTCTAGTGACAATCTGCGTCATTGATGATGCCACAAAGAGATGCCGCTGAAGCCATTTAATAAGTGAAAGAGTTACACAAGTTCTCGTTTGATGTTTGCGTAACTGTTTTGCGTCATTGATTGTATCGTTTGTTCAGGTAAGTCATCATAAATGTTCACTTCTTCCATTGTGTATTATTAATATTACTATCTTAATTACAGGTGCTTGCAATTAATTGCATAGAGCGACGAGCGACAGAAGACCCATGAATATGTTATTTACTGAACTATAATTGGCTTTATAATTGCTTTTTTCCCACCAGTAAACTGAGCAATGAAAACGAACCGCCCACCTTCCCCCATTCAAAGTACTGGACATGACCTTCCTGGAATCCCCTAATTGACTGGCTAATGTCAAGCTCCTGAAGAAAACGAAACCTGATCCCGTTTCGTTCACTCCCCGATTATCATCCCCCAACACTGATGACACCCCTGGCCCTGAAGTCAAAAAGAAGAGAAAGAAGATGGCGAAATGCAAGTCTAAGATGCCAAAGGTGAATGATCCAGAGCGGAAGCCGGATCCCGAGCGCTGGCTTCCCAAGTATGAGAGGACTGGGATTACAATGATAAAGATGAAAGTTTGTTATATTATTAAGTAGATAATATAAAAGTTTTCAAATTATGCTTATATTTTTGGATCGCATAATCAGCAAAAATTATGTCATTCATCATTATATTAATTGGCATAGTTAATTATTTTTATTAATAATAGCGTGTTTATTGTCATCGTGATAACATGATAGGTGTGTGTACAAGCGATGTATGTATGATTATAATTATAATATCTTTGATAGTCATTATAATTAGCTACACATTGTAATGACATTAGTTGTAATGATTTCATGGATTTCCAAACATTTCTAGTTTGAATTTTATCGTGATACCTTATACCTACACAAATAGAAAACACAGTGCTAAAAGTACTATCAATTCTAGATTTATTCAATAGTTTTATATTAGCTTTAACTTTAAAGATATCCAGTATTAAAAACTATCTCTAGTAATCTATTATTACCTTTTGAGCTATTTATCTAATCCCAATTTTCAAACATGTTGTTGTATGCATTGTACAAACTTTTTGTATATCATTTCCTTATTTACCCAAGCTCCCCCAAAAAGAATCAACATTCCTTCCTTTCCTGTTCAGGAAATAAGCTTGCACACAACAATTTCCTTTTTCCCGAAAATAAAATTTGATAAAAAACCTAGATTCTATTATGAGAATATGAGATAGTATTTGTATTATTTTTCCTAGGCAAGCCTCTTCCAAGCAAAATGAAATTTTTTTCCCAGGTAAACGAAGATCAAATGTAATATCATCCAAAAATAAGTAACGAACAAAGAAAGGGTTATATTTATATATATTTTTACCAAGTACAAGTATGAAAGAATATAATAGTCAATAGAAAATAGAGATATATAATTCCAGACTAGACGAAAATAAAATTGTATGAAGAAAATATAAAACTATTTTGTATAGAAAAAATCATCTGAGCCTGTGATATTGTCTATTGGATTCGTCGCATCAAATATCCGAGATATATTTTTTTTATACCAAGCCAAAGTCCAGTCAAGTCCAGTTTGTTGGGCTGATGATGATGATGAAAAAAAGGGTTGAGTAAAAAGTTTGAGATTGAGAGAGTGTGTTGCAGATTGGAGGAAAAATGTACGAACATATTATGCGGTTTAGATAATACCTACAGTAAACTATGTACTACAACATACCATTGTCAATAATATTAAGTATCCATAACAACTTTATAGAATTTAATTGTAAAGTCTGTCAGTCTATTTTTAAAATATTATCTTACAATTAGTTTAGTTGGCTCTTTGGTTTTTCTGCAACTTTTTTATTCCGTTTATTCATGTCATTTATTATTAGATATTTTTTTGTACCCTTGTACTTGTACATTTTCTATTTCATGGTTTCATGCCACCACTTTCACTACTTTCTCTCTCTCTCTCTCTCTCTCTCGTTTCCAATATAATCAGAGTATTGTTCACCCAGAATTTATTGAAATAGTTTCATGAATCGAATGAGAATTGGGGGAAAGCCGGAGAAAAAAAAACAATGTGGAGGAAGGCAAATGATGATGATGGTATCAGAATGGAGGAATTGGAGGTGCTGAGGTTGAGTAGTATCAGCTTCATGAAAATAATATTGGTTTCAAGGAATGTTTACTTTATTTTTTCAAAAAAATGTACGAGATTTATTTTTTTTGTAGAAAAATGTATATAAAGTAGGTACAAAAAGTCTAAATTAAATATGTTCTGGAATTCCGCAAAATTCTTTTCATTTTCTACTAGAAAATTACAATAAATAATGATAGGAAAAGGTACATAGTGGTAAAAATTTTAATTGTAATAAAAAATACTTTTAAAAACTTAATCAATTCAGAATCATATCATTGTAACTATTTAGTTTTTGCGTTTTTTAGTCTATTTCCAGAAGATAACATGAGATTTGTATATATTTTTGCTCCACATTTCCTTTACATTTTACATTTATTACACGACATCATCAACATCAGGGCTCCTTTTTTGTCAACATCCTGTAACCATTCATGTCTGTAAATAAATGTTTGAATTTCACAAAAATTTACAAGTTTTTTTTTCATTTTCATCTAGTATTTACACAGTCAACACTCGAACATTTCGTAAGTATTTTATTTCTATAAAACTCGGTTGTGTAACACATGTAAAAAGAGAATCTAAATCCAAAGCAAAAAACAAATAAAAAATATGAAATACGATCCGATTTTGTAAATGATCCTATCCAAATTTCTACATGAATGCGGGTGGCATTTAATAAAAATTGAATCGATAAATATCCAACAAGCGTATATAAAGATCCAAATTGATCCTTCAACTTTAATATCAACAAAAAATAAATTTGTTATATAAACTCTCTCTCAAATAAACACGTAATTTGCTCAAGCTCAAGTGTTACAGAGAAAAACCGACGTATATTTAGTATTTATATAAATCCCGAATATTTTGTTGGTAATTTTCCAACATGTTTTCCATTTGAACGGTCCCCTTCATTTATTTATTTGCCTTGAAGGATATGATATAAAATTTTGTGGAATTACTAGGTTTGAAGTTGAAGTTTGAAGTGTAGCGAGAAATATCATGAGATGAAGTTGTTGGAAGTGGGGAACAACTCGAGTGAAAAGTCAAATAGAAAAATAAAATCCAAGGTTTTAAGTTTAAGCGTGTGCATACATGATAAAGTGTATAAGCTGGAGTGTGTGTAATGATCTCTAGCCCCAAGTGATTTCCCACATTGGAATTTAATCCTTTTCCGATCCTAATATCCATATATACATGTATTATGTATTAATCCTTTCTCTTTTGAAAAAAAAAACTTTCTCCTATGGCCATATATATATAAACATGAAATAAATATATCTACTTAAGTTGTGTAATGTGATCTCTTTTTTGTATTAATTTTCCACACATAGTCAATAGGCTTGTTTCTGTGCTTGTGATGTGCTATCAACTTTACAAAGTCGTGGAATTTTTTCACAGAATTTTTTTTATTTTCGAGTTAATAAACAATGTTGAATAACTGCTGGATAATAAATATAGTGACAAAACTGTATGTAAAAAATGGGAAAGGCTTTAAAATTATATAACGTGCTGAAACGATTTTTAATTGTCCAAAAAGGCTAAAGTGGTAAAGGCCAAGTCAAATTTAGGTGGGCTGAGATAGACCTTTGGGCGACCTGTTTCCTTACAAGTTGGGATGGCAATAGACTCCGTGGTCACTTGCTTTGAGGATTCCTGGGGCTGGAAGCCATTCTCTCTCCGGTAAGGAGTCATCACTGAATGATAACATCCAACAACATGACCTTGTAATCCTCCAAAAGGCATATCATTGGTAGTACCTCGCTCTCGCCTGTCGTTAGAAATTCCTTGTCTCCTGAAAATAGGTAAATTGCATATTATACTTAACTTTGACAAAAGATTTTTGGTCATTAAAACAGGAAAAGTGTTCTATTTTCTACTCACTTTCTTATCCTCCAATCACAAGCACCTGAACCTGAATAGTCTGACATTCGAACCCTATTGCAATCAGGTCTTTTGCGTGGAAGGATTTTATAAACCTTCGGCTCCTGTCGTCTTTCATCCTCATTTGTTCCAATTATCGCGTTCACGAGTTCGTCGTACTCTGACTTCAATGTTCGAAAAGCTAGCTCCGAAGTGGTCAACTTTTTCTGGAGATCCGCAGTTTTCTTCTTTTCCCTCCCCAAATTTATCCTCGTTTTGTTAAGTTCTCCTGACATGGCTTCCAACTTCTCTTCACTCAATTCCAACTCTTTCTCCAAATCTAACACTTCATTTTCCAGTGTTTCTACCTCCCAATTGGTTGATAGAGAGCTGGAGGAACTATCACCTCCTCCAACGGAAACTTCATCTTTCATCCCCCCACTATGCTCCATGTTTTTACTCCCACTATTCATATCTTTATACTCTGTTAACAGCTGATGTTTACTCAAAAGCTCATTAAAATAATGCTTAATTTTAAAACCAAATTAAATACAGAAAATATTCAAAATCAATCGTAGTTACTCAATCAAACACAAATTGACGATTTATTTAGGATTTTTACTTGGCTAACAAATGACCTCAATCTGTAAACAAAAAGATTCTCAATCGGATTCATTAAGATGTAGTCAGCCAACACCCACACAACACTCTTCAATTCTGTCAGATGTGTTGACTGACGACGACGGCTTCACGTCCACCCACACACATCAAAAGAACTCTTCATCTTATTAAAAAAATGTTCGTGACAAACAGTCTTATAGATTCTTGGACATTTAAAAAAGGGTCAAATGATATCATGCGCTATTTTAAAGGTTAAATTAAAGGTGCTCTGGAATTCTGGAATGCTTTGAAGATAAATTTTTGTTTTTTTTTATTAAAAAACTTCAGGTGCCTTCGGTGATGAATCTTGACAACTTGTATTCATCAGAAATTGTACACTATTTGTTCATGAATTCATCTCTATTTGGTTAGCAATTTGTTCTCGTTTTAAATTAAAAGGCGTGACCATTCCGCAGTATTTGACGGTTACAGCACAGCATAAATATTACAAGGAAAAAAGAGTAAATACCTAATTTCGTTAACTCTAGTTAAGGTTTGTGTAAATTTTATACTGTTTACTTTTTTCTCGTGACATTCCACCACGCCGCCTTTCACCAGAATCCCTGGAAAAGTCTCATATTTCACTTTCACCAGAGCCTATGGTGAAAGCTTAAATAAATAGTGAACGTGACAAGCTCAAATGTAAATTACTTTAGAACCCGGAAAAATAAATTGTCCTTTCTGCTTTCTCTTTTTTGAGCTTTGATTGTTCATTGGGGAAAGTGGTCATTTCACCAACATGAAAAGTGTTTGCACAGCATCAACAATCGACATTTTAGAATTTCATCTAGAAAATGATTATTTCAAAAATAGAAAATCATCCAACTTCCAAGTCCGAGTGAAAGTATGATGAGAAGATAGGAGGAGAAAGCTTACCGAGACCACCTACAATCTATCCATCTCCACTTCTCACTTTCTCCATAAGTTTTACTCATTCAGTTTATTACGTAGCTGAAACGTAGTGAAGCGTAGTTATGCTTTTGTCGTGTTTGTCTGTCTGTCTGTCTGTCTGTCCGTCTGTCTGTCCGTCTGTCTGTCCGCGCTCTAACTTCATTATACGTCGGCCGATTCTCCTCAAATTTGGTGCACAGA
>JAQFYG010000197.1:0-41267 GCA_034694325.1 Entomobrya corticalis | reverse complement strand
ATTTGAATACCTCGATGTTGAAGGTACAGTTCGTTATCAAACTCAATAAAACTATAATTTAATGTGAATCTAATAACGATTTCAGTTGTTGAGAGTTTATAAAAAATTGTAATTTTAGTTTAGACGCGTATTGGCTAAACAATTGTAAACAATTTTCTTTACCGACAGATATAGGAAGCTCAAGATACATTGCATTGATGTCTGCAATACATAACATATATTTACGGTTTGGATTGAATTTCAAGTTATTTAGTAACAATAATAAATGTGGCGAATCAATGATAAGGTCAGGTGTAAACATACTAAGTGGCTGTAAAATACTATCAACAATCATCGAAACGCCCCTATTTATACAGTTAATTGTGCTAGAGATTGGCCTCCCTACAGGAAATCTATCAAATGACTTTTGGCAGCACATAGAATTTGGCAGGTTTGTGATTTTGGGGAAATATAGTTTTTAGACGTTTATCTTTGATAATGTTTTTGCAGACATATCTTGCCCTATCTCTAAAATTATCCATTGCTAATGAATACTCTGACCATGATGATGGTCGATAGGTTTCTAGATCGGTAAGTTGTCTCAAAATTTCATTTTTGTAGTCGATTTCGTCCATGATACAAATCCCTGCATTTCTATTGGTCTGCTTAATTTCTACTTTATTTTCTAGTAAAAATGATCTTAAATCGTTAATTAAGTAAGTATGTACCTGCTTATGTGGTTGGGTATAATATTACAATTCTCTGATACAATTTTGGGAGAATTCTTCAGAAAATAAAACATTTTCAACTGGACTGCGAAGTTCAGAAGGACAAATCATCTTTTTTATATTAAATAATATTTTGTCCATTCTACTCATTGCTTTGTTTCCCCCTATCAGTTCAAAAAAGATTTTCCAGCCTATTTTGCGTTTACTCTCTTCAATACAATTGTGTAATTCTTATATCTGTGTTCAATTTGGCTGATCTGACATACTAAACTTTAATCCTAAAAATAGCACTATTTTTACAGACGTCGGTAGCACCTTGACTTTTGACAGGTTGTGAATAGACATATTGCTATTTTCGGATAATTTAAACAGCATAAAAATATGTTTTTGTTGTCGCCTTGACAGCTTACTATAAAATATAAATATTCTTCTCAAGTTATAAAATCTTCGCGGAGTATTTGTTTGTTTACTTTTTAATTGTCAGTTGAGTAAACATGTGGGAGATCCTTTTTGATGTCCTTCAGGGGCGTTGGCTTCAGAGGTGATTGACTCCAGATTCCTGTTCTTGTTGAAGGTGTCTATCATATTTCGTTTTTGAGGGGGAGGAGGATGAGCTTTTGCTTTTGTAATGGCTTTGACAGTCAAATTGTTGGTTTGCAGTTTGGTTGTATTTCTTTGAGCAGCTTGACCTGCAGGTCGAGAAGGTCCTAGAAACCGACAAACCGATATCCATTAGTTCTGCTCCATCTCCAGAATTGTTTACGTTGGAGGGAGAACTGTTGGATGTTGAAGCTGTAGTTGTGACGGAGCCGGATCCAGAAAAATTAATATTTGTGTTTGTGTTTATTACTTGAGGTGTTGATTGTTTAATTATTCCAAGAGAATTAATTTTTACTTTCCCCTCTGCAACATGTTTAGCTAATTCCTTGATGTAACGACTGGACCTTACTGGTGGTGGTGCTTTGCCATCTTTTCTCCATTGTGGAAGGGAATCCTTCACTACTTTCCTTTGTGCTCCAATCAATCGTTTTATTTTAAATTTTTCATGAAAATTTAATTGAGCAGCTTTATAAAATGTAAGAAAGAAGAAGGTGGTATCTTGTTCTTTCAGCATTGCATCTTGCTCAGTGTCCTCCACATATTTAAAAATCACATTCAGAATCCTCAAAAGAGTCAATTCAATTGTGAAAACTAATCCACTCACAGCACTTTCTTCAATTGATTGTACAAATACGGATTTTGCATTTTTGGCTTCTTTGTAATAAGCTAAAGGTAGCACTTCAAATTGTGGTATTTAAAAGTGGATGAAGGGGCTGAATAAGCTCACATCATGGTTCACGGCGTTGCCGATGTTAACAACTGAATATCTGCATTGAAATTAAACTGTAATTTTTTTAAGAATTTCAATCTGAATGGAAGTTGGAAGTTCAAAATTTGGATTTAGTTTGCCATGAAGTATATAGTTGATACTCCATGGCAGATTATTCGCAAGTCATCAGAAAAAACTGTTTCTTAAACTTTAGAATAATAGTCTAGAGAAGGAAATCATACCGCACCAATTTTATAACAATTTTATATCAAAGTAAGGAATTGGGTCGCCAATTAATCGAGTTTGACTTGCTGATAAAGTACGATAGCATGTTTAAATAGTCTCACTTAGAGTAAATGTATTACAAAAAAAGACCCAATATGCTTAGCAGAAGGGATATCTGCAGAAATATTTATTTTCTACAAATAACTATTTAGTCATTTTTACCATACTAAACTTATGTTCGAATTTAGAACCAGCCTGTTCATATCGATTTGCTCTGTGGTTTGTCGCGTCAAGTTTTTTAGCTCCTAGAACTTGACATCAAGCGCTAAGGTTGAAAGGCTGCTCAAAATTATTGGTTGCATGGAAAACTGAGATAATGGAAAGACTAATAAATATTAAGATGGCAGAAGCTTCAGAAAATAATAATTATTAGTATTAAAAATATGATTAGGCCGCCAAATCTTCATTAACGTTTTACTGATATTGTAGCTAGTAAATTTTATAGAAATCAATTTGAGTTTTTATCACAAAATGCATTAAAAGTATCTTGATGATTTTCGCTATAACTTAGCCAAGTTTAGAATGATATCGCAAGATCTGAAGTTTCTTAAACTTGAATAACAGATAAAGTAAATAATAAGAATTTTAGCACAGCTATTGTGTAACTGAATACCTGTTTTATGATAACATAGTGTTAAAACCGTTACCGGCTCTTTGCCTGCGGGGGTCCGTTTGCCCGCGAGACCTTTTGCCCATTGTACATTTTCCCCGCAAGGTACTTTGTTAGCCCGCTATGGTCTTTGCCCGCAAGGTAATTTGCCCGCCAATCAACATAACATTGATCTCATAAAACATATAAACTAGTTATAATATTATTATTCGGGGAAATAACATGTGTGAAATTCCTTTGTGATAAACCAAATTTTCAACAAGGTATGCATGCATAACAAATTTTCTCGCATGCTTTCTTCAACAAGGTATTGTAAAAAATTATATCATAGTTTTGAAACAAAAGCTTTGGCCCGAAAACAAGTTAAAACTAATAAAATGTTCTGTTGATACGTACTGCACAAGTAATAAGATTTCCATCTAATCGACAGTAATAAGGGCTTTCTAATTGGGGTATTCAACTTCAATTTCCGATGTAGTCCCAATTCCAAAAGAAAAACAATCGAATCAATTCTTTGTGAACTATTTTGCAACAAATTTAACAACTCATGTAGCCATAGTCTTCGTCTATGTAATCCATCTTAGCTTTAGAAAATTATTGTAAAATGTATATCGAAAGCCTTTTTAGTAAAATTTATGACTTTTTTATGTCCATGTTCACAACTAAAAACTTTACAAAAATGTCTCGTGTTGTCGTGTTATCTACGTACCTACAATATTGTGCGGCTTGCTTACCTTGCAATCACGATCATTTTTGGTCTCATTAAGGAATTTCGATCCCGCTCGCGTTCCTGATTATGTGAACCCCAAAATTGGTGATCTCAGTATCGGTAAAATATAGTTTAGTCTTCCGATCACGAACTCGGTCATGATCAATTTAGATTGCAGTTTATTCAACATGTAAAATAAACTGTTTGCTTTCTCTGTCCGTCATTTAAACTTCAAATCTCTACTAACTTCAGCAATTGCAGTCAAAAAACTGTTTTTGCACAATGACTTTGTAATAAATTCATAAATTTGCTCAGCGATAAATATTTTGCGAACCTGAAGACAATACAAAAGTCGTAAGTGAACATTTGCGATCAATATCACGAATTGATCAGTTCTATAGAACATCTAGTGGTCAAAATCGCCATCGCGATTGATAAAAAAGGTAAATATCTTGAACGCCAATATGATATGACTTATGAGTACATACAATGAGTACCTAGAACAAAATATAAAACCGTTTCCAAATTTATCATTTATTTCTTTATGAAATATTATATGTAATATTTCAGTGGTTGGGGTGGAGACAATATATTACGTGAGATTGGGAGTGGTAGGGATTCTGTTTCTCACGATTTGGAAGTGGGTTTGGATGGTAGTGAAGGGGACGAGGAATGGGCGGATGCACGGGTAGGAGGGGGTGGGGGTCGTTTTACTGTAGCAGTAAGGTGGATACCATATCCGTTTAAAAGATCTGCAGCTTTGTGGGAAGTTATGCCTAGGCAAAGGAGTGGGTCAAATGTGGAACATTTTTGTAAAAACCATGAAATACTGGATCTTAATGTTCCACAGCCAACTCACTCTATGCCTCGTCGTAACTACCCGCAAAGTGTTTATGAAAGCATGACGGTTTATTGCGTTGCTTTTCCAAAACGAAAACATACATTTAGAGATAGAGTTTACAACATGCTTCTTTTGCGAAGCCTGTTGTAAATAATTTATTTTTTACAGATCTCCGTACATGATGAGGAGTAGTTTGGCAAGACAGAGGCCAAGGCGTTTGGGAATTGATTCCCCATTTAAATAGCTAATGTTGTTTTTGTTAATATTACTACTTTTGCATGCATTCATTATTTTTATTACAATTAATACTACATTTTTTCATTGGCAAAATGAGTTATAATTTGATGGTTTCACGTGTCGTTTTATGTAAGATATGCTTCATGAATATAACGACAAAATTTTAAATTTACACTTTTTGGAAACTTTATATAATTTGCATGCTTAAATTTTCATTAATAATTGTCAAATGTTTTCAATTAAGACTGAATAAAGACTAAATAAATTATAATATTCACTCTTGCGTGTAACTTGTATAATGAATGACGTCATAACATCTGCACATGACAAAATCTTCATCAAATTGAACATTTTATCATTAACATAGGGTACATTTTCTATATTTGTATACAACTATCATATTTATTTATAGGTACGCACATTTTGGTGCATGAATTTGTTATTAAAATTATAATTCCTGTCTGTCTGGACCTGAACCTCAAGGCAAATGTAACATTTTTAAATTAACAAATTTCATCATATTCATCAAAAGACATTCCTTATATCAACATCATTTTATAAGCGACTGTAAACCATAAACTATGACTGGCGATTCATTTAATTTGTCCAAAAGACTCGAAAACCTTTTCCTTTGCACAGTCAACGGCAGCGAGCAAGACACTGCAATTTATACGACATAAAAGCAAAACAGCACTGAGCACTCACAATTTTGTAATGTCTCCTCATTGAATTCAGTAATGAATGTCATGTGATTCATTTATGTCATTTGAAAGCCCGTAAAATACATTTAAACGCAAGTAAAGTAAAGCAACGTGGTTCATATCTTCAAATTAAGTGCTGCGTGTGTGGTAGTAAAATCGGAATAAAAATATGGTATAATGAGGTGTGTGTGGAGTAAGACGTTTAGCTCTGTCAGATCACATTTTTATTCCCACCTATTTCTTGCTATTTACAGAAAGGAGAGAAAGATGCTTAGGTTTGACCACGACGTGGCCGGGGAAATCCATTTGATCAATCCCATCACTAAATTACGCAATTGTACTCAAGTGGCAAACGATAAACCCTTGTATAGCTCTTTGGATGGGGGACAAAACACCAGTCGAAACTCAATCCCTGGAATAAGATATTTGACACTTGGCACCATACCCCGTAGATTTCCCGAACATTTGCTTCATCGATTCAATTGCGAAAAAAACGTAGATAGAATGATTGGAACATATTTTCTCCCAGAGGAAGTTGACTTTAAAATCGCCGGGTCCCATGTAAGTTCCATAAAACACGGTTACTATTTACTACTATGTAACCTTTTCCAGCTTTAAATGAGCTACTTAGCTCATTTAAAGCTGGAAAAGGTTGTTATATTCCTTGTTAGTACAACATACATAAATTGGCAACTTTTAACTTTTCTTAAAATTATGACACTGTGTTTGCTGAATTGATAACATCGGAAAAACTAATTGCGACTTTCCGGAACGACACGCGTATAATTACAAGCAAAAGCTTTTTCATCTGGCAGTTGCCAAGGTTGAACTTGTATATCCAGCAAAAAACTCAACGTTGCGGGTTATTTATATTTTTTAATGTTTAATTGAAAAAAAATACAATTATTGCATTTGCAATGAAATTTTTGCGTTTAATATACTAATGTAATAAATTATTTTGCAGTACCTTTCCAATACAAAATCAGAAAACAAGATTATTTTGAGGAGCAACCTTTTTGTTCTACCTACCATGGCCATTGCTTATAACCATTTACTGTTGGTTTCGAAAGGAAACGAACAAAAATATCACACTTTTATGATGACCCACAGGCTCACATTATTTAAAATCATTCATCATTCTTGGGGGACAATTAACCTTGATGGTTAGTTCGACAGATGTTTCCAACAAATTAGCCCATGATAATGTTAGATCCATAAAGTCAGTAGAGCAGCACATGGACAAGGTCCTTATTATGAAGGCGGATTCTGTAAATAAATTAGATATTGATTGATTCATTCATTTGCATTAATAACGTGTTAAAAGGCCTTTAGTAAATATGTAAACGTATCTAAGGTATCTTAACTGCTGATGGTTATCCCCACACAAAGGTCAGTTACATACGATTTTAATGATTATAATGATATTTAAAGTTTTAAGAGTATAATAAACATCAAATAAAGGAGTAAAGCATGTGCTGAGTGTGCTTATTTATTTTAAGGTCGACGAATGGAAGCAATCAGTGGCAGCCGCGCCAATCCCCATATCTGGCCAGTACAATAAGTTATCCAACGTAATCGAAAAGGGACAAAAGACGTCACTATCCGGTAACTTTGAAAAAATCATAGAATACGAGGAGATAACAAACATGCTTCGGTGCACGGCCTTTATTTTGAAGAACGTAAATCCGGATACCAATAAACTAGAAAAGTTTATCATCGACGCAACTGAAAAATAATCCTGACAGATGTGCCCGAGTGCCCAGCTAGGTAAGTTGTTGGAAAAAGAGGTTGCTGAGAGCAACAATTACCACTTGACGAAGTATAATTTTCAATGTGTACATGTGACACGGAATGACAAGACCATTGACGAACATAATTTTCGAGTCAACTTTATTGACAATGTGTGTATCACTATAAAAGAACATATCTGGCAATGCAATCGGAAGGCACTAATTACTGCAAATTTTTGTAAATGCATTCAGGTTTATAAGAAAAAGGGATGTCATGGAGATTGTTATATGGCAAATTCCCAAGAGCATTTCAAAAGATACTTGCCGAAAGGTTATTCCTTTAAAATGTGTTAAAAAAGATACTGTTGGAAACGGACTAATTAAACGGCAGCGTAATTTATGCACTGTTTAAAATTTCCAAATGTTAAGGTCTCAGAAGATTCAATATTCGTCTCACAGGATAGGCGTTATTATTTAGCGATTTCAAATAAAATAAAACTTCAAAAACAGGAGGATACTCAACTATTTTCTACTTTCTAATTTGACCCTCAGGTAAAAATAATGTAAAATTAATTTAACTTACAATTATTGTACTTCAATCAATTCCCAATAAAAAACTATCTACAATATTATATCTCCGCAGAGAAATTGGACCCGTTAAGTTGAGAAAAAGAATAGAAAAACTGGAATGAACGACTAAACTACAATCTACAATGAACAAGAGATAACGACAAGCAGCAGCTTTTATAGACTAGTGCTGAAATGAGATGAACAGGATCATTCCTGTTACGAACGAACAGCACATTGAAAGTGCAGCGGTCAGCTCACACCCACTCAAACTACGCAGCTCAATTAACGGACGACAACAAATTCTCGGCAGACGGCACTAAGCTGAGCCTTTCAGTCAACGGACAAAAAGTACTCTACTCACTTACCAACACTGAACTACGACATGCTGCCGACATGCTTACTAACAAATCGTATTTTTCCTAACTAACCATAAAATTATCTCCATTTCTAACATACTTTCACCAGTTATCAATTAACTGATACAATAATTGATAACTCTTAACAGAGTGTAGTCTGAAACAAATAACCAAATGCATAAACCCATTTTGAAAGAACATACAAAATTACATCTAACAGTACCATAAATCATCATAAAAGTCATAAAAAAAGTAATCTATTTTCCTCAGGGTTCTCCTGAATCGTGACTTCACTGGAACTGATGTCTTTTCACCGTCACCTTGGTCGTTAGTCGAATTCTCTGGAACTGCTGGACTACCACTATCATCTTGGTTGCTAGACGAACTCTTCGGATTCTCCGAATCATTTGCTGACTCCAAGATGAACAAACGCTGCACTGGCCTAAGGAATTCCCATTTAGGTCTTCTTCAGTGCAGTTCTCACGATGCCCCCACGCCCCGGATATACTGTCTTGACCACTCCCAAGGGTCAATTAACTCGCTTCTTGTCGTCGGACTCCACGATGACAGCATCTCCCGTTTTGACGGTTAATTCCTTGGAATCTGCTGGAGCTGTGCTAAATATTCCTTCCGGAATCTAGTGCGGAGAGCTTCACGCAACTCTTGGCAACGCTGCACGTGCTCCCTAACTGCACTGTTGTCGGCTGTATCAGCTTCTGGAAGCCCACTTGCCGCTTGAGTCTTGAGATAGAATGCGGGGCACAGTGGGACGAGATCTCCATCCGCATCTGAGACGTAGCCCAACGGTCGCTGATTGAGGGTTGATTCCACATCGCACAGTATCGTCTGGAAATCTTCCAGATTGACGACACGTTTCCCCAAGATCCTTCGCAGCAACTTCTTGGCCAGTCCGACTAGACGCTCCCACCATCCTCCCCACCACGCAGCGGTAGGTGGATTTAAGATCCACTCGATCCTCTTGACAGCTGAATAGCGCTGGACCTGTTCGCAATCCAGACTGGAGAACAGGTTATGGCATCTCACGAAGTTCAGATCGTTGTCTGAATAGAACTTTGATAGTCTTACTCTACGGTCCACAAATCTTCTGAAGGCCTTCAGGAACCTCTCAGTTGACAGTGTGTTGGTCACATCCAGGTGGACACAACGGAAATCTGCACAGATGAACAACACCACCCAAATCTTGTCACCTCCACGCAGAAGCAAAGATCCCAACAAGTCGACCTCGGTGACATCAAAGGCACAGGTATCCTTAACCCTATCCTTAGGCAAAGGTGCTCCTGGAGCTTCACATCTCTTAGCAGTGAAGCGGCGACACTGGGGACAGGCATTGATGACTGAGCCGAACGTTCTTCGACATTTCAGAATCCAAAACTTGTTGCGGATAATTGCCATGAGGGTTTGTACACCAGACTTCGAGCTTACTCGGCAGGACGACTGGACACCGGACCCCAAAACTCTCCTCTCCATAATACAGCTGACTCTTTATCCTCAAGAAACCATGTTCGTCTTTGAAGACATTCAGCTTCTTCAGCCTTGGATCGCTTGGGCCATTAAACTCATTTCGCTGCACATACAACAGTATCGCCCGCTCGGCGTTTTCTATTTCTATTGCTGTTGACTCCCGAAGTTTTTTCAGAGGCTGCTGTAATCCAACTATTCTTCCCTACTTCGGCTCCTCGACACAACGATGAAAACACTTCAGGTACCGCAGTACCAGTGACACTGTACGGAGGACGAACTGGAAATCAGAGAACTTTTCCAGTCCTTCCAAGACGCTTACACTCTACCGAATGGCTGCAGACAGGCTTCTGGAACTGTTCCATGATGTCTTCCGGCAACTGATCATCCCACTTCAGGCTCAAAACATTTCTAGAAAAGCAGCTTTGGGATGATGGTGAACGAAGAGACAAAACCCATCGGGTCAAAAACGGAGTTTACGGCCGACAACAATCCACGTTTTGTTGCCGCTTTCTCCAGCTTTGCCAGCGTATTCTCCAGGCACAGCGATATGAAATCTTTTTTCGTGTTCCATGCCATACCTAACACTGACACTACTCTTTCTTCTGGTGAAGGCCCAAACTCCCACCCTCTGAGATCAAACCTGGCACTGCTAAGGACTGCTTAAGATTACTGCTGAAACTCTTCTGCTTCCTCCAGTGACTGATGACTGGATACGGTTTTTTCCACGTAGAAGGACTGAAGAAGTTTATCAGAAATCTCCGGGTACTGTTTGCTGTTCTTAATGTGGTGCTGTAGAGTTTCCGCCAACAGTAATGGACTGGAAGTAACACCGAACACGGCGACACGATGCTGGAACTCCACTATCTCTTTGCACGACAAATCCTTCCACCAACAGTACTTCAGTACCTCCCTATCTTTCGGTGCTTCTTGCGTCTGGAGGAACGCTTCCTTGATGTCTGCAACAGCTCCAACACGATGCAGACGGAAGCGTGTCATGATGGCTGGAATCAACTCCAGCAGATTAGGACCCTTTTCCAGGCAGTCGTTGTAGGAAACACTTCCCTTGGCTTTTGCTGAAGCGTCAAAGACTGGGCGGACTGGCGTGGTACTATTTTTCTTCACTACATGCCGGTGTGGCATGTAGTGGTGCTGGTTGCTGGAGCTTTTCTCTGGAACCTTCTCAATGATCCCCTCCGCCAACCAATCCTCAAAAATCCTGTTGTACTCACCCATGTACCCTTCTTTCTTCAGCTTGCTGGTTAGCTCTCGCAGTCTGGCTACGGCTTGGCACTTGTTACTGGTCAGTTCTCCGTGCCCCCCTATCCATGGAAGCCGTACCTGGTACCTCCAATCGTCGAGTCTTGACACAGACTGAGTAAAGTGTTGCTGCGCTGCTTCTTCCAGGTCTGCCTTGGTCTGATTTCTGGTCTCATCCCTTATCCCAAGTGCCTCCAATGACCATAGCTCTTTCTCAGAGCAGTTGCGAATAATTATGGTGGTTACCATGTGATTTTCAATAACAGTCTCAGTGTCAGTCTCAGTGTCAGAAGTGGAAATTGTAGATCGTCTCGCAGTGAATCTCAGATAAGCTGAGTATATGCAAATATTTGTGAATTCTAACCCTGAAAGGTGCATCCACCTACACATAGCACTATTCATCATAATTGGTCCAGAGTCGTAATTTATGTATGTAGGCATTTGCAAACAATTCATCAATGTCGACAGGTTTGATTTATTTGTCTACATGGGATACAAAAATGTATTTTTTTGAAAAATATACTTACAAAAATAACATGGCGTCAAAATAGCAAGTTTCGGGGTAACTGGGCTGCTGAAATCTTGTAGTACTGGATATAGGATTCACAGAACATCTTTTTTTTGATAACTTAATGACTGGTGAAAGTAGGCAATTCTATTATTTAGTCCCATTTCCACACATTGCATTGCTTTTTTGTACATTTAATTCGTATTAACAATATACAGTTATAAATTAACTTTCTAAAATTGGGTGGTTCTTAGTTAATAATATATGCTCTCTATCCAAAGTGACAATTTCAAATAAATTCTTATTGTATATTCATATTTTACTGACTATTAAATTTGCTCTCATTTTACCAAAATTCTGATATTATCCGTGCACTACAAAAGTAAGTCATAATTGAATTAAGTATTTTAATTTGGGATCATGAAAACAAAAAAAATCAGACTTAATACGCTACTAAATATAATTTTCGTATCAGCACATGACCATGCACAAGCTTTAAAAATTGTAAATCCAACAAGCAAAGGGAATTGATTGAATTGGGAAAATTTTAACAAATAAGAAATCATGATTTCCTGATCATAATAAGCTCAAAAAATAAATATTCGTACAAAAGCGACAATAGTCAAATGTCAGGCTACTTAACAAGGCTAAAAAGGTTGAACGGAATTATCATCTCGTCTCAATTTATAAATATTTTTAGTACGTTGTACGATATAATTTTTTTTTTTTGCAAAACATTAATTTTTTTTCATAAATAGTACAATCATTAGACATCAGTGAACACTACAACATATTAGCTAATGCCATTTTAAAAGATGTAAGTGAATATAAGAGCGTTTTTATTTTTATGGGCTAACACGCACTGGCTCCTGGCCAGATTTTTGTCACTGCTGTCATATAAATACTCCTCATCAACACCTTTTCCTCATGTCATGTCTGAGCAAAGTCAGAAAGTGCTGCAGTGACTGTCACAACTCAATTAAACTCAGCGCTAATTCAACATGTACTGTAAAAATTACAAAGTGATAAAAGTTCACCTATTACGTATGCTAAAGTGCTCAAAGCACTGGCTACAAAACACAATAGCATTGCTTCTAAACATCTAGCATTGCAATAAGAATGATAAAATGATTCATTTACATATTCTATTTGTTTCGTTTTCTAGACAGGTGCCAAGGAACGGATCTCCATTTAATACCTATCAACAATTTATCTTAATATTGGCTTTAAATTTGATTTAGACTTTTAGTTTTTTTTAAATCAAAGTTAAATGGGCAAATGAATAACAGAAAAACGATTATTGTTATTTATGTTGAAACAGTTCAGAGATCATGCTACATATTTAATTGAATGCAAAGAAATGAATCATTTGTGTAGCTCAAAATGATAAATTTTAACTTTCAGGCTACCATTATAATTACTAATGGTAATATAGTTATTATGTAAGCTACAAATAAAACTCATAGTAGAAATACATGTATATTTAATCGGAGGTAGGAATAACCAATAGCACTCACGATGGTGGATGTAATGGATTTAAGTTTTCTGGATTTTCTTGACAGCTGAAACAAAGGAGACGTAAAAATTAGTAACATGTGATGGAGAATCAAATCTGTGATATTGATTTGATTAAATTTATTAATTTTTTAAATATACTCTAGATAATGACGTGTCAGCTATGCAGCTTCGTCAAAAAATCGGTGACAAAATTTGCAAAAAACAATAATGTCATCTTCTTCCTCATCATCTTTTTTATTTGTTATCTTTCCTTTCTTCTTAACCAATTTCGTTTGTTTGTGGGATCGAGTAACAATCTTTAATCAATCTTTAACGATCAATCTTTAATCGGTTGGTGCTACTAGATGAAGATGCTTCAATTTGTCCAGCTGAGGAAGAAGACCTGGAGCTTTGTGTTTTTGAACATGTGTCCAAGTTTTGGGCAGCTTGTCCAGCAGACTTGCTCTCTGTGCCTCAAAATGTAGTATTGGTTCCATTCTGTTTCCTGAATCGCTTCTCTGGACATCTGTAACAAATATAGGGAGTATTAGGTAATAGTTGAATAATCATGCAATGCGCTTATTAGCGAGAAAACTTACATTGGAGCATGTTTGTTAAGGTCATCAACTTCCCCAAATACATGGGAGCAGTGACGACATTTGAACTCACAGACTACATTATGCTCTCCGTCATCACGGTCAGAAACAGCAACTCTGTGAGGTGGCAATTCACTTACAACTTGTTGGCTTGCCGTTGTCGATCTTGAAAAAAAGTGCGCATTTCGTGATGCAGGTCTCCTCTGGTCCCTTTTGGCAAAGGTGCAGATATCTTTGTACCTGTAGAACTGGCAACTGAATCTGCGAGCGCTGATGGTTCCTGTTGTCCACCCGTTGAAGAGTCAAAACACGATGAAATGTCAAGGTCATGATGACGTTCTTGCAAATTTTGGTTGGGCGTTGGATGCCCTACATCATTAGAGGTCAAAAAACGCCTTCAGTGGATGTCGCTGTCGTGACACTTTTCATTTGTGTTCCAACATTTTTGCATGTTTGCAGGCACACATCTTGGTAATGTGCATTGCATTCGCATTCGTGCAGTTTCAAAACCTCAGCAGCAGAGGCGTATTCTATTTTCTGACATCAACTTCCGTTTGACAACAGCGTCGCCGAGGGAATATATTTGAAAGTAGGCTAAACTACTTGTGTACATAATATATCCAGCTTTTAGTTCGACCAGGCTGTAAGTTACGGTATTTTGTTCTAAAAACGTCCTTGTAAGACAGTGAACCTATTTTTGGATACAATTGAATATGTGATATAAATATAAGATTTAACGGAAATATAAATTCATTTACGTCACTATAAATACTGGAATGTGTTACGTGCCTTTTTGTTTTCCAGGCAAGGTCTTTCCCGGTCCTTTTAGAAAGGATTGAAGCAAGTTTCGTGAATTCTGAAGATGGCACTATAAGTCTGTGAAGGATATTTTAATAGCATTATTACTTTTAATAAGGTCCCTTTTGGCATCAATTAACGTATAATATTTAAACAATTACAAAATAATTCCGCAATGTCCAAAATTATTGATAGATGCATTGAAGAAGAAATGGTTATAGTTTCCAGGCAGAAACGTTCCCTTATATAAGCGGTCACAAGATGTTGTTTCTTCATCCGAAAAGCCGCAATGTTCTTCCTTGTACTGCTGCAGACATGAGGTTACTAATTCACTTAGCCAAATATGGTGATGTGGTTGGTTAATTACGTAATCCTTTTTTAATGCAAAAAACCCAAATAAGCGGTCCCAAAAAAATTACTACTTTGTTTGAAACAGGAACGGCTGGATCAAACTTCTGAAAACTCCTCTTTCTGGGCGTCATCGCCTTCAGTAATAACGGCGTCGTCGAAGATGTCGACGTCACCTTTTTTGTACAAGTTTGTACGTCTCCTCCTCCTCCTCCCCCAAACACCCTCATCCCCTTTTTCGGCAACGCCAGAGGGTCTATACTTGCTGGCAACACTCTATACTGACTCAAATCAATTTTCCAAAGGCTCTTCGGGGCTGTCGTGGTGCATCCAGAGCTCTGGGGTTAGATCCCACAAAAGCGTTCTGCAGCGATGGAAGGTCTGTTCATCACCTTGTAATGATAAATCGATCTAAAACTGGATACAAGACCATTACGCATTTTGGGACTGGTTATTTGGAAAAATGTATAGCCAAATGTGAAGAGTTCCATCAAATTTGCCACCGCCTGGCGCCCTAAAAATTCAAAAAAAAACAACAAATACAATTATTCATCCATCTTCCATCATCATTGTAAGATATGCGTGTGCTTATGCTTACTTATGTGCATGTACAATGCATTTGGCTATGGTGAATGAACGTGTGAAGATACGGGTGAAGTGCTCTGTCGAATAAGTGCTGTGCTTATTTCGGCAGTCTCCATAGCGATTGCTGTCTGGAGAACCTCATCCAGTTTGACGTTGTCCGGTTTAGTAAATAGTTGACGCTGCAAGCGTTCACTAACTACTCCAAAGATGAATTGATCGCGTAGCCTGTTCTCCAAGTTTGCTCCAAATTGACAGTAAGCGGCGAGCTACCTCAATGCAGCTAGAAATTGAGAGGCTGTTTCCCCTAAACGCTGCTTCCTTCCCATAAATCTTACAATCATCATTAAATAATTTACATAAAATTTAAATACACAACCAAAAAAACATCCCCATCAGTCATGGCACTTAAAGAACATGTCTTGTATGCTGGAGTCACGTCTTGTATGCTGGAGTCAGGTCTTGTATGCTGGAGTCACGTCTTGTATGCTGGAATCACGTCTTGTATGCAGGAGTCACGTCTTGTATGCTAAAATCATGTCTTGTATGCTAAAATCATGTCTTGTATGCTAAAATCATGTTTTGTATGCTGGAGTAACGTCTTGTATGCTCCAATCGCGTCTTGTATGCTGGAGTCATGTCTTGTATGCCGGAGCCATGTCTTGTATGCTGGAGCCATGTCTTGTATGCAGGAGTCTTTTCTTATATGAAAAAGAACTTTGTTTGTATTTAAGTAATACAATTTGGTAGATCAATTTTCAATTATTGCAAAAGTTATACAAAATATTATCTATTTATCTATTTTTAAAGCCTATATTAACCATCACCATTTACTTTTGTCATTTATATTTGTAGTTTTGAGAAAGCCTAAAAAAACAGCTCTTAGTATTCAAAATTTAATTTAATAAACTAGTCAGTCAGTACTGTATTAGTCTTACACAAAATTTACTGTCAAAGAAATGTTTGCGAATATTATTAAGATATTCTGTTTTCATAAATAAAAGGTTTAATCAATGTCTAATTGAGTTTAAGTTTTTCATAAAAATGATTTACATTAAGGAAGCTTTTCTTACACATCGCCTAACATTATATTTTTGTCTGCTTTAATATCTTCCCAGTAAAATTACTTTATTTATTATTAAATTACTTATGGCTTTTGATTTATTATATGTTCCTCTGTTCTGTAAATTCATTTTTGATGAATACAAAAGAAAAAACTTACCTAAAAAAGTATGAGCGCCCTTTAACTGTGTTATGAGTAAAATGCTATGCTATGATGTATGTTTCTCATTTCCAAAGTCTTCCAATGGATCAGACCATAAAGGATCGTGCATAGGCCCAAACGCTGGTGGCTACTTTAATATATCCAACTGTTAATAAGAAAACAAAAAAATACAATAAAGTATATAACTGTTTCTTCTTAAATCAACGCATTAAAAATTAGTCTTGTTTTGAGAAAAAGCACTCATCCAAAAACAGAGCTTTTTAATATATGACTTTCTATTCATGTCATAATAATAATTTATACTTTCAACAAAATTTTGCGATAAAGATCAATTCGTACATTTAAAAAGTTGCCTATAAGCGTGTAAATCTGAATTATATTATGGCATCTTACTTACGTTTCCTTAAAATATATTTATTATCAGAATAAATTATACATCTATTGCTTTAGACATTTTTACTAATCCTTTGAGACATTTACAGTATAAGACACCTTTGAGCAATAAAATATAAAACAGAAATAAAAAACAACATTTTTTTCTAGCTTGACAAGCTGACAGTCGTTTCTAAAATAGTTTTAACTTGTTATTTTTGAAATATTATTACGCTGTCATTAAAGCTGAAGATGATCGCTACCACAATAAATATAATTAATATTGTTTTCTTTAAAAACGTAATTAGAAAAGCATTTGGAGTAAGATTCAATCATTTCTAGGATTACAGTCTGCAAATATTCCAATAAAATGCTTTCACAAAGAAACATGGGTATTCATTGAAACAAGATTCTAAAATAAACCCAAATAATGTACATTGCTTTTGATACATATTGATATGATGGAACCACAACATCATGACATCTTCATCAATCCCCAATTTTTGACAAGTTTTTAAAAAAAATAAATTTTCCATTCGTTTTTGTTTTTAACATATCCGGATATCAGATACCTGATGTGTTACGTAACGTTCGTTATCAATTACGTTCTTACCATCCAAAGTACTGGGGAGCATGTGACGACATCCGTCTTTTCCTCAGAAACATCCCGAGCAATAGCCACTGCCAAAACCACGAGTGTTTTCCCCCTGCCGTTGGCAAGGTTATCTTTAGAAACATATACAAAATAGTCTGTTAATGTCAACAATGTCATTTCCAGTTCCCAGAATCTAGGAATAGTTCCTTTTGTAAGTTTTACTCTGCGTGTGCATTGAATGTAATGTTAATGATGTGATAATGTTTTCTATGCAATGCATGAAAATAATAACCTAAACTTTCGTTTCTGTACGAGTCCTTGAGCTATACGTTAATAGTACGTACATGAAGAAACGAAAGAAAGGGTATGAAAGGCACTCAAAAGTACCTGCCTAAACAATATACGGCAAGATGAAATATAGTATACACATTTGTACATACAAACATACAAATTCATGTTGTCAAAAAAAGGTTCTACATGTGTGATGTGAAGGCCTATAAAGAAAAATAATATATTATTCAGAACTTCAAGAAAATGTGTGGACAATATACATGGCAAGGCTTTCACTCACTCTACTAAGAAACTTTCTATTTTCCAGGTGTATTCACATTCCACGTTTAATTCTCTTTCCAAAATTTATAAAAATTGAGACCAAGGACAAATGGGGTTTCATATAATAGGTGACAATAAAATGCTATCCTTTGACCATTTCTCACGCTCCTGTTTTGGTTTCCGGGTTTCTGTTCCTTTTATAGATAACTTGAAGAACTGAAGAAGAGATTTCAACTGAAAACCAATAAAATAATATCGGCATTTAGATTATTTTGCCAACTATATTCATCAATATTATGTTATCTTTGCAATAAATTACCTCCGATTTGGAGACCTCAACGATAGAAAATCGGATGTAAACAGTAGTAGAAATGTGAAATGCATTCAAAAGCAGCTGATTTTTTGAAGGAGTTGATAATTAATTTAAAATAATACTTGAATAGTGTAAACACTCGCGTTGGGGATACGAACAGTAAAAACGAAAAGAGCTAACATAAATACTACGTTATATTTTGATGAGTTTAATTAACTCCCAGAAATGTAAATACTCCCCAAACATATTAATTGTCAAGAAGTCAATGATCCACTTGCCAATTCAAAACAAAATCAGAGTACATTTCCCTTGAATTTAGTTGATGATAAATGCCAATAACGTACCAAAAACACTTGTTGCACGGTTTGATACAATTTTTAATGCAAACTTCAAGGCGCAGTGATGCAATATTTAATCTTTTTAAAGATGTTCTCCTTCCACTACATTTTGCTAAATTTTTGTTGAATGATTGGTTAAATGTAGTACATTATTTCTCTGTGGAAACAATAAAAATAAAATAAGATAATAATCTCTGAAAACGCAAAAATTTTAGACAAACAAGCAAGCATTGATATGGTAGGCATCCAGTGAGTAGATTGAAAACAAATTCGAAAACTTGAGTAAGTACGGTTTTGGAACGTTTTTAGTCTAAAGTACTCTTAAAATACAAAGTAAAAGAGAACTGTAAACAGTTCAATACAATACAATAGAAAAGGTAACAATACAAAACTATTATGTTTTCTGGAATGCTATTATAGATGCACGTGTATGCTTATTTTTTTTTATTTTTCCATGCAAGACGTCCAACTGATACAAAATCAATGTTACACGTGGATTTCCCAGCAGTGCAGTGACAAGTAAAGTAAAAGCTCATTCCACTAGACATATATGCTTCTGTAAAGTTTGAGATTATGAAAATAAAATTGGTCATGAAACTTTAAACAAAATACCAATTATTAGAACAGGTTTGTTTTGATGAATATTAAATATTATGACGTCAATTTTAAAAAAAATAACTGTCATTTGATTATCAACTTTTAAACACAAAAAGCTTAATTTTGCACTTTTGTGTGTCGACTTTGTTGCCAGCCTGGACGCATGACTCAATAAATTAGTCGCTAGTCGTTATCACTAAAAATTGAGTGACAGCAGAACATGAAGCGTATCTTGAATCTCTGATAGCTAATTTTTAAATGTTTTCTTCTTGCATTCAAAAGATTAGGTACCTGTCAATGACAAGAGTTATTAAGTATTCTCCACAAAAAAATGCATTTTTGTGGATGCAGTAATTCCATATGTTGGTCTTTAGGTTTTTAAAAAATACGGAGAAAAATGAAGAACTCAAAAACAACTACAATGTCTATATTTTAAGATTGCTTTTGAGATTATAATTCTCTATATACGCTACATTTGATTTTTTGATGGGTAAGCAATGTTGTTAGCAATAAAGAATACACAAAAATTACTATCATTGCTTAAAAACTAAATAATATATTATTTTACATAATCATTTTTAGAATAATTGCATAAAAGCGGAAAACTTACGCTGTCAGTACAGATAGTTAAGTCAACTGCATTTCAGTGATTCACTTTTGCTGATTTTAATTATACAATGCATTTCTACAAGATAAATATTCAGCAGGATATCTTGTGTACAATAGTTTCCTCAGTCTTTCTAATTTAGGAATTTTATAAGACATAACCATCTGTCAATAAAGTATTATTTTTTACCTAATCTTTATAACGTTACCAAACACTATACTTTGAAACTATATGAAAACATCAGAATTAAGCAGCACACAAGAAGTTTCCTGAAAAAATTATGCTTGTGAGTTTTACGGCCAGGTCAAAGTTTTCAGTGCTTAACCCCAAGCATCATTGACTTCGACGAAATCGATCGACAAAACATTCCAGTAAAGTTTCGTATCGCAGAATAGCGCTCAGTTGAAAAATATGGTTTTGTGTTTGATGTGATGTGGTTTAAGATGCAAGGAGATGCGTGAAATAAATGTATAGACACTTGCAGAAATTGATATTTTTTGCTAGTTTTTATCACACAAAAAGTTTTTACTAAATTATTAGTCCAGGAGAACACGAACAGGAAAAAAAAGAAACGAGTTATACTTGGCTACTCGTAACTTGTACGACTACGACGACGGTTCGTACGGCAGTGGAATTCTCTGGCTAGGCAGCAGAGATTTTATCAAAATTTTTAGAGCTGCTGAGTGCTGAGTACACCCAAAATATACAAAATATTTTTTTCCTCGTGTCTCAAACGCAGTGTACTCTGCAACAGCAGCGAGTGAATATTTCACAAGAAACGAGGGGTTTGAGAGTAACTTTAAAAGTGAAAATTGTGATAAAATATATAGTGATAAGCGCTCAGAGGTTCACGGTTAACAGTGAAGACTAGTGAGACAGAATTATTTTTAATGGATTCTTTGATAAAAAATAACAGTGAATATACCTGTTATTTCTCTGGAGGAGCCCATCATTATCATAAAATGGGGGAAATACCCCACTACATTCAGCGGCCATGGTCAGTAATGATAAACGGTACTAAATCCCAATTTTATTTACCTCATACATATGCTCATATTTACTTCTGATTACTGATTACTATCCAAAATCAAATATAACCGACATATGTGAACGCATCTTATATATATGCACATTAAGTTGCTAAAATATGAGCATTGGAACAAGCAAGCAAGAATTGTGCGTTGATTGCTGTACTTTTGGGCTTCCAAACCAACATCAAACTGATGAAATTGAATGAAAAGCCACAGGTAGTAGTAACATTACATGTGACATTACATTACATAAAATTACAGTACATGTGATATATATACATTAAACAGTATTGTGCAATATGTCTAGAAGTAATACTTAAACAAATCTTCTCACAGAGTAAAAATATATTGCTTTATATAAGTTTTTAAGACCTATTTTGCTTTTATAAATTGAATAATATTACTTGCTTGGTAAACAATGAACCCATGTTGTCGGATGTTCAGCTACTAGATTGACCTACCACAATACTTTACTTTACTGCAGAGAATATAATCGCAAGAACGATGATATGATTATTAATAGAAATAAAATAAACAATCCTGTTGTTAATAGTAGGTTTGCAATAAAGTTTATCGTGAGAGATGAGATATAGTTAGGAGGAGGATGTGATGAGATACAATCGTACCAAACAGGCAGTTAGGTTGCCCTTGCATGATGTAAATCTATAATCACAGTAGAATTTACATACAAATGTCAGGGCTATTTCTCCAAAAATGCTGACCTTTACATCGTTCAATGCGAAAACAGATTTTATTTTCCCGACTTGTTTCGACGCGCTACCCCAAAGAGTAATTTCAATTTGACAGTTTGACTTGTCGACAATTTTTACGATGCACTTAATTGATTGAAGACCTGTTGTTAGACATGTAAACGACGAGACATTAGACTGACTAACAACAACACCTACAACGTCTAAAGCGAATTATAGAGCATTATATTAGTTTATTTTGATAAAGCCTGTTCAATTAATTTTAGAGTTTTAAGATTTACTTAGAGCTTCGGCTGGCAGTGCTGGATTGGTGGAAATTAAAATAAAGTCAAAAACTATTGGTGGCACCATAGACGTTTGTAGTTTACTGCTCTGCAAAATTAGTGTGTCATCTCAAAATGTCGAGCAAAACTGATGCCCCGTTCAATCATATGTCCTACCTATTAGTGCTGTTGTAACCGTTTGGAAAACATATACTCCATCCACCTCCTTGATTCAAATCATGTATTTTTATACCACGCATTATAATTTTTTATGAGTAAATACTTATGATGAAAGTAAAAAACTTGTCGACTGCCGTTCTTAAATATTCTGGTTTCGAAAATGGCCATTTGGTTGCCGCGAATTACTGTTTTGACACAAACAAAGCTTTGAAGAGCACGGTTAGCATTTATAATATCTGCCTAATGACGACCCACTTGAATAATGGAAGGTGAAAGGCGGTTGAAAAACACAATCGCAATTTGGCAGTCCTACGTAATGAAGTTATATACTTTTCCATTCCTATTTACTCTGAAAAGTAAGCGAAGTAAAACAGTTTAATATTTTAGTTTTGAGTTTAAGAATATACAATCGAAAATATGAAAGTATGATTCCCAGTTACGTCTATTGAAAAGTATTTTGTTCACATCTCATCTACTTTCAAACTTGTAAACTGCCACCTCGGCTATACTACTCCATACATGCATCGCTCAAATGGAGTAGTTGAACGAGATATGCGCTTTTTTAGGAGACCATAAGTAATATGGTGATGCGGATCAAACTAATTAAGGCAATACACTTCTCTTTAGCTTATTAGCATCAATACCTTTCCTAACATTAGTACTAGAGTTAGTGTAAAGTAAAAGTTAAGTTAATAATTTGCAGTTTTTCAGTTAAAAAGGAGGAGAAGACAATGACTTGGAAGATTGACAATTTTGAAGCAGTAAAGAAAATGGAAGAGGTCTTGTTTTCTTAAATAATCCGGTTCCAAGCAGGAAGCACCATAGGACTCCCATCCAAGTGGTGTTTGTACCTGGAACCTTTTGAAGCCAACGGTACGAAATGGATATCTGTCTTTTTGACACTTGTGGGAAAACCAGAGAAAATAACAAATATTATTGCCGAGTATTCGCTGGACATCGAAACTACTCTAAATAATGTAAACGAATTAAATCTCGTCAGAGAAAAATAAGTACATCTTACCATTACAGTTGTCGTCTTAATTATTGCTTGATGTCGTCATAAACCACGTTTTTCATATTTTCATATTCATAGTATTTTTTTCAGGGTTTGTTGTGCGACTTAGAAGTTTCAGAAACCAGGATTGGGGATTCAAAAACTTTTAAGAGAGGGAGTCTCCTCATCTAAATTTGTTCTTGATCAACGGATCACTGTCTCTTAAAATTAAGTTCACTCTTTATGCAGCAAACAGGTAGACTTGTAATAATATGCAGATGAGGAAGGACTTTATTGACGACGTTTTGGAGTTAAATCCCTATGACGTGCTTCTCATCTCTGAAGACAAGACGGAGGTGCATTCAAACAAGCGTAGACTATCAGGTGATTAAAATAATAAAATATTTTGAACATATAAAGTAATGTTTTAATTATTTTGTAATGAAAAAATGCAATTTTTATAACAGCTTTGCAGCCCAGTTTTTTGCGCAATGTTCGAATCTCAAATGAAAGAAGTTAAAACCTGAAATAAACCTACCATGCCTATAGACATATTATTATTAGATAACTATAATTCCACTTTTACTATTAAAAGAGAACGATTACGTAATGTAATGGATCAAACTTTATCCTCTTTTACATTTTTCACACACAGACAACCACATGTGTAAGAAATTTCTAATAACTTTTCAAACACTACCAAAACAAAATTCATGAGAAACTTTTTGGACCCTTCGCCATCCTTAAGAAAGTGGACGAATTATATATCAATGTAATTTTATATCATACCAAATCAAGTGCAGTTATCATCATCACCATCATCCCGTGCTTTCAAATTCCATATTGACAGGTAAAAACACTTTGGATTCCGACGAAATATAGTGCAAAATGATGAAAGTTAGATAGTGTTTCCAAAATAATGCTTTTGTATTTCATCCTTCTTGTCCAGCACCAAAACCACAAACTTTAAAAACACATTTAATGTCAAAAAAATTAACTGGGATGAGAGAAAAGCTAAGTTACAGAAGTCACTTCCAAGATGCAGAAAAGAAAACTTAGAACCTCCAAAATATCCCAAGAATAGATACATACATGACCTTACAGTAGAAGTCTTTACACAAGAGATAAATTTTAAAAATCTTCAAGGTTACTCACAACTTAACATGTTTCTTGATAGAGATATAGGCTCAAAAAGTATTATAAAAAATACAACTGCTAATGTTACAACATTTAACACACAATCACGGTCAGATAGCAAGCAAATAAAATCACACACGCAATAAAAAAACCATTAAATGGTCACCAAAAACCGTCTACAGACACTAACAGGTTGAAAGCTAACAATTATGTATATCCTGGTAGCAGACAGAAATATAAAGCTTAAGCTAACTGCAAACTGCATCCGCCGTTACATAGTTTCAAATAAAATATTGCGGGTACCAATAAAAATGATGAACAGCAAACAAATATCGAACAAAGGCATGACAAAATATTGAGTGGTAAGAAGATTTGACAAAATGCATCTACCATTTCATTTTAATAATTAAGAGTTGTCTACAAGTCGTATTTTCCAGTCAACATGTAAAATGTTTCTGTCTATAAGTCGTCGTAGTGAACTTTTAATTGTCGTAGTGAGTCTTAAGTGACCGCACGGAGTCGATATATGTCGTAGGAGTAAAACATGTTAGATAACCTTATACGTCCACACTATAACACCAATAAATAGAGCTAAAAACCTACGACGTATACCAAGGATTGTCGTAGTGAGCTCAAATTTATTGTAGTGGGGCGTAGGTTTCCAACCTGAGTCAAATCATGTCGTAGGAGCAAAAAATATATAGAAAAACCTTCTACGTCAGCACTGAAACATTAATAAATAGAACTAAAATCCTACGACGTACAATAAAGTCAACATTATCAGTAAATTTTATTTGTAACGTTAAGAAAAATAAGTTTAGCTATACATAAAAAACAAACTTTATTTTTATTCGTTACAAGACTCTAAAAGGTAGGTAAATGTGGTAAATTAAAATAATAAATAAAACAGTTAACTGTGATAATGTGTAGTGCTTGCAAGATAATGATTATTCATGTGTTGTGTTTAACAGTTGCAATAATGATACAACAAGACCTTTTTAAACCTAATGTATTCTATATCTCTCAAAAATTATTTACCAATGGTGAGCTAAGTAGCCCCTTTGCTATTTATATATTAACTACCTAATTTTATATCAAAATGTAAGCTATTATCAATGTATTCAAATGAAATTTAGTCACATTTGAATTAATTTTTTAACATTATTTTAAATTTTATATTTGTCCTTATTAAACCATTTATATAATAAACAGAACCTGATGATGAATTAAAAAATCGAAACCTGTGGTTTTACTGTCATTTACTGGAAGAAAAGAGTTGCGCCTCACAAAATTATTCATCATTAATCATCGAATTTATTTCGATTGTATGCTATAGTTTTCATAATTGATGATTTATACGTAAAGCAATTTAATGATAACTCAAAATGTCTATATACCATATGGTGAGTAACTATTCGTTTAAACCAAAACTTACCATTTATAGTGATTTATAATTAAGGTGATGTATTGTATATATATAAACGTTTCTTTAAATCAACTTAATTAAATATGGTTCATAATTATAAAATCATGTAAATAGAACCTGAAGATGGAATAAATATATCCGAAACCGGTCGTTTCACTGATATAATACACCTTACCTACTTAAAGAGTTGCGCCTCGTCACCTTATTTGAAATCATCCAATTCATTTTATTTGACGTTTACCTACGATTACAAGCATCCACGGATCCTCTTCAACTAAGAATACTACGAATCACTATTCAGCAGACAGAATAACAGGACATCATGGAAGATAATCACCAGTCAGGTCAGGCACAGCTTCCTAAGCATGTAGTGGAAAATTAAAAAATACCTGAGAAGATCGACAGAAGACGGGAGCTGTTAATTTGCAGCAAACGATTATCAGACGATGACGTGCTAGTTCAGGAATATTTAAAACTTCAAAAAAAGCATCGGATCGCCCCTCTCATGCCAACTTAGGATGATATGGAACCTATAGAGGAGCTTCCAAAACCACTTAACTCAAGGGTAGATACTCAGGTCAAAGTAATAAATTTACTTACAGGTTACAAAATCGTGTAAATTCCTTTCTGGCACTCAATATGAGTCCATAATGGCCACAAAATTTACTAACGAGTTGTTTATTCTCAGAGCCTACGATTTAGTCAGTAACGAGTTAAATAGTTGAGGAAAAAAGGAGCAATTCGCAATTAAATATGAATATTTAGCTCTTTTATGGCTAGTGAAAACAATTTCTCCACTTCTTTTAAAACACGTACAATCGATTGGGATAGTAAAGTACATGGTTTACTCTCCAAATGGAAAAAAGAAAACACGGAACCTCCTACCATTTATTAAACATATACGCGGAGAATTTGTCAAAGGCTATCGAAAATAAAAAAGTCGATTTTAAAAATACTAATAGCAAGTTAATGCTAGATGTATTTTTCAGCACTAATAATCCTCCAAAAAAGAATTTCAATAAATCAAACAAGAATGAAAAGTTTAAAGGTACTCACAGTGCAAGAAAACCAAGTGCAGGATACCAAAAATTCAAACACCGTATAACACAAAGAACATGATAATAAATTCTCCCATACAGTGTCACCGACAATGTCCGAAAAATGCAAAAGCTTCGAAAAATCAAGCAAGAAAGAAACGGAAAAAGTTACTCAAATTATATATATTATATATACATCATATCTTTTGTTGTCGATTGTACTGATGAGCTAATTAAAAAATTGCAGGCTTCTGCAAATACTCATCCCTCATGTTTACTGTCTCTGCCTAAGAAAATGTGCTGCCACCAGGACTGCACATTATCACTTCTGCTTTTCTTTTTGTAATGATTTGATTTCCTTTCATTGCACCGACTTTCTTCTTACCTGCACTGATAAACGTTATATTTACTTGCTTGAAGCTATTCAAACTAAAAGTTGTATTATGTTACTGTCAGTAACAACCACTGCCCTTTCTCCTCGATAAGGAAGAGAATTTTGAGTGAATATTTAGCTAAGGTTTAGATCTGCTTCGGCTGTATCAATTGGTAAACTTTTATTCCAATGCATAATTGAATTCCTTAATGCATGGTGCAGCTGTAGCTGTTTGTAGCATTCGACGCTGCTTCTGAAAATGTTACATTGGGGGTAAATTTACTCATTTGGGACGTTGACATAACGTCCCAAATGAGTAAAAGAATGACATATTCTTCGGTAATTTGGTTGGTTACTAAAGTTTGTAAGCCCCTCATTGTACTAATTTTCGAACGAAGTAGGTGCCCTTTTTAGGTCTTGGTAGGACAAACTTTAAAAAAGCATGTACTGCTTTTGGTGATTGTTATGAGGGGAAACGGGTGTCGCAAATTCCCCCGTTTATCGGCATACTTTATGTATAGGGTATATTGTCATATAACGGGTGATATACTAGAATTTTAGCTCGCCATTGTTGATCACATGAAAATGATGTGAGGGCTTTGGTGGAAGAAGATTTCACTGGTCTCTGTAAATTGCTTGAAGTTTGCGAAGGCGTTATGGAGTAGACAATAGATGGTGATGATTGTCATAAGTTTGGGCTTTTTTTCAGACTGACACTATAAAATTGCTGAAATCGCATAATAAGGATGCTCTGATTCATCATTCATCTCTTTACCAAACCATTTGCTTCAACGCGGGAAAAGTGAAGTGGCGCTTATCTCATACAAAACTCGGTTGATAAGCTTCAAGCTTGGTATCAATCGATTCACAACGGACTAATATATGACTATTTTTCGACAGTTTTTCAAAAGTCGATCCAGAAATGTTTTTTTTGTAAGATGAAAGGAAGTCACCCTTAATTGCAAAGAATATGATAACAACGAACACATGTTTATACTTCCATTTGCTATTTTAACAATTGAAAAATATTTTCATCAAAATTCAGCGCTATAAATTTTAGGCTAGAATTAATACGAAACCATTTGTAAATTGCAACTAGGTAATATTTAATTTTTTATCAAAGTCATCCTTGTTAAAAGTAAATAGAAGAATGAATGGAAAGATTAAAAGTTTGGAGAACAACTGGAAAATGTATCGCAAAAAACTCATTATAAACTCATAACTGCATGATTCCTACATTTTCTCTTAAGGTTGATACACAATGCTTAAAGCTTAGACCAAACAAACAGTTTTACTGATTATAAATTTCTAATAAAATCTCAGTGTACCAACCTAGTACACAAAATCAAGTCACCCAAAATTCTCTGTGGAAGCGGGCGATTCTGTCTCCCAAACAACATCTTGCCCTCATCTTTTGTGCGTTTCCTCCACAACCTCAGGAACCTTATAATAAGGCATTTCCCCCGTTTTGGGGGAAATTTTCATTTTCTCCGGAGGAACCATAGGTTTGGGCCTTTCCAATAGCTCCATGTCCTTCATTCTTGCCCCTTGGAGCGTCTGATATACGCAAAATAGCTGCCAGGCTGGAATCGCAGAGAGGACAATGAAATGGAACCGATTTTCTCCATGTTTCTCTCAGAAGAAACTAGACGGAGACTCGCGGCTCCTTCCAAAACTTTATCGCGATCGTCCTCGAAGGCATCCTCTAGTTCGGAAGCCTGTGCGGATGGAGGCGTCTCCATTAAAGTTATGCGTCCTTCTTGAGGTGACATAGCTTCCATGAAAGCTCGTTTCGGTGCCGTTACGCGCCTATTCGACTTCCAATTCCGCGTGAGCGCCTGCAATTTCCTTCACAATAATGCATTCTTCCTTGTCAAAGTCATCCAAAAGCGGGCTCAAATGGAATAATCCCTCAATTTGGAAATAGAACGTTTCTTTAGGCCTAATCCCCGCCAATCTGCGATCCTTTGCAAAAACCTTTGGAAATAAATATATGTGATTCGTTTAGGTTTTTTCATGATTTGTTCTCAACGGTCTACGATCTGGAGAAAAGTGTTCCAACGACTGTGAAACATTGACGACTGGGTCTTCCGCACGCAGTAATTGCTGAAGATTGAAAGCAGGTCCTTGATAAATGCTTCTCTCTGAGACTCTCTCTCTCTCTCTTCTCTCCACAAATTACGATTTTAAGTTTATAAATGGAGAACCTGTCGACCCCTGACTTTCTGATTCCAATGAAATATTCATTCGAGCATTCCAAAACTGCACTTGTTTGTGACAATAAAATAAAAAAATGTATGTAGATGTATGTATGTAGAACTGTTGCTGGTGGCCGATGAATCCGGAAGTGTTGTTAAGTTGCTGAGTTATTTCTGAGTTGCTGTCCGGGAGGCAGTTGTTCTAAGGGCAGTTGTCCGAAGTGGCAGTTGCCCACCGTGGCAGTTATCCGGACACGCAATTACGTAGCTTATTTATTATAGAACGAGATCATTTTATTCAATTTCAAATTCACTGATCAATGCTTACAAATTTTACACTTGTAATAATATTATAAAATATGTCATGTCATGTAAAATATTATAAATAGTTTTCTTTTCTTTTCTCCTGAGTCATTTTGTCTCAACATCCTTCAACCCTTTCTGTTTTTAAATATGCTGATGTTTATGAGAAGATGTACTTTCTCCGACGAACAAAAACCTATTTTAAAAACCTTTGATGTAGTTTACTTTTAAGTAGTTACTTTGAAGATGATTTTTATTAGAACAAGTACACAGTTTACTTTCCGCCTATTTTTTGATCATCTTGTCCCTTTTTTCATTACATTTTTCACCTTTTGCTCACTATTTGATGTAGAATTTAAATAAAAATACTTAACCTTTTAATATAATTGTAATAAAAATCACAAACAATCAGTATTTTTACTCCTTTTTAGCCCTTCACCTTTCTTCTCAAATTTGGAAGCTTACTTTATTGACTGACTATCTATCAACCCAGTAATCTCTCCAAAATTATCTAAATTGACTTATATTTCAGCTTGTTTGCCGACTTTGTCGTTTTGGTTTTGACTAGACTAACTATTTCAACTCTCTTTTGTTGATTTTCTATTTAAGAAAGAAAGGAAGAAGCTCATCATTTTTCTTATGATTCAATAAAAGAATCTCTAAAAATATTCCAAACAATTGTATATGAATCATGTCACCACTTGGATGGTGACGATGATCCAGTACTCCTAAAAATTTTATATCTCAACGATTCTAACAGACAATTTTGGAGCACTTTTTTATTTTTTTATTCTTTCCTAGAGTAACGTTTAACTTGATCTTGAACTATTACTCAATTTCCGGGCACAAACTATAATTTATTGGTAAGCAGGTTCTTTTTTTTTCGTGGAGAAAGGAGGTAAATTTTGTTTGTTTTTTTCGCTTTTTTCGGGCTTTTGGTGGCTTACTGCTCGGAGTAATAATTATATAATCGACACTTAAATCCTCACATATTAATAATCTTCTTCGACACTGAAATAATCACAATTTAATTTTAAATTTAATTAAAAAGCCATCTCTCTTTCTCCATCTATCTGGCATGGTCTCCTGTTTGGTGGCCGTGTCCTTATATTTTGAGTAATTTTCGCACCAAATAAGAAGACTAAATAATTGCTGTGATAACTTTCTCTTTTATTTGCGGGATACGAGGGAAAAAACTGGAGATTAAAATATTATATTTTTATGTTGAATTGCTGAAGTGCATGACTATCTTGTTGCTGTCATGGCTGCGATGATCATAAATCTTGATGACTGTTTAGGATATGGGGTCTCTTGTTATTATCTCTCTTCTTCAATTTTTTTTAATTTGTTGTATGGAATGTTATAGTTTTTGTGGGAAGAAAGCAAAAAATGTGTTAATTATTTTAAAACTATTTTTAAATGTGAATATATTTAATGATTTAATAATAGTTGCTGGGGAGGTGCATTCATTATTTGCCCTATGATTTTTGGAACATATTTAAAAGGACAAAGAAATAATGGAGCGACATCTAATCATAATCACAACATCACCCAAAATCTGTATTACTTTTTAATATTTTCATGAGGCGCTGCCAACAGTCCGAAACCTCGAGGCATTACTAATCATAAGTCAAACACGATGACAGGGAACCGCCTAATCCCCGTGGGAGGTTCTGTCTGACGGGCGACGGCGAAGCACAATGGGTTACGAGGTCAAGTCGTTCTCCAACGAAAAAACTAATACTGTCGGTGAATCTGCTCCAAGGAACATTTTTGCTTAGCATTACCTCCAAATACTCTCCATAAAACCACCTCCTTTCCTACCTCCCGGTGTTCGGTAGCTACCTCAAAAGTCTTTAGTTCCACTGACTCTATTTCCAACTTTCCACCTCAAAAAGTATCTACCTCCACTCGGACTCCACTTCCACTTGGACCTTACCGTCATTTAGTTCCACCTGGATGCTACCTCCACCCGGATTCTACCTCCACTGTTAGACATTGTAAAGGTATCGTCCGACAAGCAGGGGTCGAAGACCCCTGTGCCGTTCCCCCGGGGGCTGGCGAGCACTGGGAGCGGAGCGACAGGAGCCGCCCCCAGGGCTTGTGGCCGCTTCTAGTACCGGAAAACTGTATCCCCTATCTAAAATCCGCTGGCCGAAGGCCAGCAAAGTTAAACTTGTCAAGTGTACAGGATAGACAGGGGAAGCTTTGAGTAAATAAAGTCAGTTTTTGAGTTGGATTGCAATATATTGATGAAAAATATATTACAATATCTAGACAAATTTAAATTGTTACCGGTGCTGAAAAATAACTTCAATCGATAGTTCTCATCGAGTCCAACATTTTGGTGAAGTTTCGATCCGAAATTTCAGTGTCAACATTTCTTAACGTGAGCCACTTCAACATTTAGTTTGCAAAAGTATTTTGGAGGTCCATTTTTTTAAGTAGAGTACATTGTAGGTAGCGCCTAAGTGGAGATTAGCGTCAGTAGAGAAAAAATCCGAGTGGAACTAAACGTCAGTGGAGGTAGAATTGAAGTGGAAGTAGCGTCTTTGGAGGTAAAGGTCGTTAGAACTATAGAATTGGAGGTAGCGTCCTAGAATCCAAACTACCTACCTATGTAACTGCAGCAAATAGCCTTTTCAACGATTGTCTACTTACTGCCTTAACATCACCTCCAACTTCCCCTTCTTCACCTATACCTGCATCAATTTCTCCCACGCGAGCAGAAAACCTCAAAATATATTTAAAAAAATATTTCGGAAAATAATCCTTTTTAAGCTGATTTGTGGTTTTTTCTCTTTTACACTCGCATCCTTTCAACATGACACGACTTTTTCAAAACTATAAACCCGTTATCCAAAATCCCCAGTTAAAGAAAATCAATAATTTTTCTCTGAGCCTTAACATATGGCAAGCCTGCCAGGATAGCGTCATTTTCGGTTTCGAAATCGTTTGTAGTTATAAGAAATTTTTTTGTGAGTTTAGAGATGGACTTGTCGAACATGGGGTGAAGTGAGACTGTGAGTGATTTATGTGGAAAGCTGCGTTAAAGCTGGCTGAGAACAGAGAGAAGTAATCTCCTGCAGATCCTGATGAGCCTGAGCTTTTTTGTGTGAAGAAACAAGTCAGGAAACTCAGCCGCAGCGACTTGATGCAACAGTTAGACAGAACATAATTTACCTCTGATATTGCAAGATATCATGTCTGTGAAAAGTTTCAAAGTTCAAGTGACCACCGTGAAGATGGCCGCATCTAGGTTGGAGAAAGAGATAAGGCAGCCTGTGTGGGAAATCGTAGAAGAAGACCTCTACAATGCTCTATTCGAGTATCGAAGCTTCATGATGAAACCTAAAACTAATCTACACTACAACGTTGAAGAATAAAAAAAATTCTGGTTTTAAAATAAAACGAACCAGTTGTGGAGCCTAGTTCTCCTCGGCCGGTTCCCCGTTTTTTTCTTGGAAATGTTATCCATTACGCGTTTTCATTCATCCCCAAGCTTGTAGAGCTTGGTTTCAGGAGTTGCCTCCAAATTCTCGTCAAACTTTTACTATCGGACCATAACCTCTTGGCCTGACATGATGGTCAACATCCGCTTCGCGTCGTTAACGTTGCTTCGACGAACCGTATATAAATCGGCTAGAATGAACAGAAAGTCCTTAGCACAGAAATATCCGACATTGGGACGTTTGAAATCCTACAAAGAGAATACAAAGCAGTTTATATAATGACCTAATGAAAAAAAGTTGGGTTTTCAGAAGTTTTTACATTTTTGCATGACAATATACCTTTAAAAACCCAAACTTCCTACCTTCGTTGCTCCTAACGGTGTTAAGGATAACAAAAGAATGTTCCTTGCCTTGGAACGCAACGATGGAAGAAACACGTATACCTTGGAACAAAACAAAAAGGCATGTGTACATATGACTGCAGTAGCTGACGGCTGGTTATTGTTCTGTTTAAAAGGTCAACTTGTGCCTGGTAAGCTGAAATTATGATTACATCTGTCCTGTTGCATTGCAAGAAGCCCAAAGAGAATCTTTTTGGTAAAAGCGACTTCCCGCATATTGTAATAGGACTCAGTGCCCTGTTAATGGAAAGAAAAACCAAACTGAAATTTTATGTCATGTAATTTTTTTAACCTTATCATTGCTAAACTCACCTGCTCTTTGAATTCTGCTCTTTCTTAAAACATTCTGTAGTCGTACGTGTACAAGGTCACAATAACACTTTTAAACTATTCAAAAGTTTGGTACAAAACGTACTTGGTGTAGTTTGTTCTCACAGTTTTTTAATACTGCCACTGTCCGTCGTACATAAACAACAAAAGGATGTTTTTTAGACTCTCTGGCATGCACAATTGAGTCTTTTGAAACACACTAGTCAAAAGGCATTACAAAATTATGTTAATTTATAACAAATTTTGCCATTTCAAAATTAGAATTTAATATAATAAATTAATAAAATAAATAAATAAAATTAGCCGCAACATATCCATGATGGTGAGAAGGGAAGATTCTTCCAACTACAGCGTTGACAGTTTGACCCCTATGTCCCTTTAAATGCAAAGTAAAACCTTCACTTTTCCATCGACGCAAGTTAAGGTGGTGCCAATGAATTTGTCAACATCCAAAAGCACTTCCATGGTAACGGATTAATCATTCTGCAAAGGAGCTATTTCTTTATCTCGAAAAAAAGCTATTCCCATCTTGCTCAGCTCTTAAATGAAATAACAATATAGAGTAATACATACATACAAAATAAAGTATTGCTTTAATAGTGATATACTATCTTCTCGATCCTTTCCGAGTCCATTTTCTGCAGTGACAAACATTTGTACGTAATTATAATCATCATTGTTTGTCAACATCTGTTCCCGTTCCCTATGCCTTCATTAAAATAATATGATTAAAGCTCATTTAAGCTCAATAATGATTTGCTTTTACAAGTACGTTTAAAAAATACAATATTTGAAAACAAATGCTTTAACTTAAAAATGGCCTATATCCCTTCTAAAACATACAAATACGTTAGCTCCGCCATCTTTTTTGGCTTGTAGTCGACTTTTGTAGCAAGGAAGATAAGTATTGCTGCAAATCAACGGTTTTTCAGCCTCATTCAACATTTCTTGGGTCAAATCCCAGTTCTATAAGGTAATAGATAACAAATTTAAATATTGAATACTTTTGTCAAGTTTAAGTTATCCATAAGGTTTAAAATAATACAAAATTGGCAGTTTTTAATACTTCCAGTACAATAAATCGTATTGGTAAGCAGTTGCCAAAGCTGCCAATATGTGTACACCTACCGGAGTTCGGACACTGACGAACTGACCATTTAACTTGTGGCGGCCGATGTTACGCAAGATTCCTTATACTTCATCATGATTCCGGGGATGACAATAACTTTTGTCTTTTCCTCATACAGGAGTTCCTGGATCTCGCTTTCACTCTTAAACATGCAGTAAATGAGTTAGATAAGGCTATAGATAAGTGAAATAACTAGGTTAATTGTAATGAATACTTAAAATCATTTTTCACAATGTACTTCCTTACAAACAGAATAACGTCTTCAACTGTTGTCTTTTTTGAATCCCATGTATCACAATTCTACGGGTAACTACATCCGCTATAATGATTTCAACTGAAAACCAATAAAATAATATCGGCATTTAGATTATTTTGCCAACTATATTCATCAATATTAAGTTATCTTTGCAATAAATTACCTCAGATTTGGAGACTTCAACGATAGAAGATCGGATGTGAAATGCAGTCAGAAGCAGCAGATTTTTTGAAGGATGTGATAATTAATTTAAAATAATACTTGAATAGTGTAAACACTCGCGTTGGGAAAAAGAACAGTAAAAACGAAAAGAACTAACATAAATACTACGTTATGGTTTTAATTACTCCCAGAAATGTAAATACTCCCCAAAAATATTAATTGTCAAGATTACAATGATCCACCTACCAATTCAAAACCAAATCAGAGTACCTTTACCTTAAAGTCAATTGATGACAACCACCCATAACGTACCAAAACACTTGTTGCGCTGTTTGATAGGATTTTTAATGCACATTTCAAAGCGAAGTGATGCAATATTTAATTTTTTTAAAGATTACCTCCCTCCACTAGATTTTAATAAAGTTTTGTTGGATGATTAGTTAAATGTAGTACTTTATTTCCTTGTGGAAACAATTAAAAAAATAAGATAATAATATCTTGAAACGCAATAGTAAATTATAGACAAAGGAGCATGCATGGATATGGTAGGCATCCAGTGAGTAGACTAATAACAAATTCGCTTTAACTTGAAATAGTAGGTTTTTGGAACGTTTTTAGTCTAAAGTACTTTTAAAATACACAGAGAAAGAGAACTGTGGAAAAAATAACAATACAAAACTATTATGTTTTCTGGGATGCTATTATTTATGCACGTGTTTGCTTAGCTTGTTTTTATACCATGCAAGATGTCCAACTGATGCAAAATCAATGTTACACGTGGATGTCATTGCAGTGACAAGTAAATTAAATGCTCTGTCTACTAGACATGTATGCTTCTGTCAAGTTTGAGATTATGAAAATAAATTGGTGATGAAACTTTAAAACAAAATACCAATTATTACAACATGTTTATTTTGATGAATATTAAATAATGTGACGTCAGTTTAAAAAAACATAATTAACTTTTTTTTGATTATCAACTTTTAAAGAAAAAAGTAGCATAGTTTTGTACTTTTGTTTGTCGACTTTGTTTCCAGGTAGAACGCATGACTCAATAAATTAGTCGCTAGTCGCTATCAATATAAACTTAGTGACAGCAGAACATGAAGCGTATCTTGAAACTCTGATACCTAATTTCAAATGTTTTCTTCTTGCATTCAAAAGATTAGGTACCTGTGAATGACAAGAGTTATTAAGTATTCTCCACAAACAAAAGCATTTTTGTGGATGCAGTTATTCCATATATTGGGCTTTAGGTTTTAAAAAAATACGGAGGAAAATCCAAAACTCAAAAACAACTACATGGTTTATATTTTAAGATTGCTTTTGAGATTCATGTTCTGTATCTACGCTACATTTGATTTTTTGATGGGTAAGCAATGTTGTTAGCAATAAAGAATACACAGAATTGACTATCAATGTTTAAAAGTGAAATAAGGTATTATTTTGCGCAATTGTTTTTAGAATAATTGCATAAAAGCGGAAAACGTACGCTGTCAGTACAGATAGTTAAGTCAACTGCATTTCAGTGATTCACTTTTGCTGATTTTAATTATACATTGCATTCCTACAAGAAAAAATATATAACAGGATATTTTTTGTACGATAGTTTCCTCCTTCGTCCTAATTTAGAAATTTTATAAAACATAACCATCGGTCAATAAAGTATTATTGTTTACCTAATTTATATAATTTTACCTAAACAATACTGGGAAAATATATGAAAACCTCAGGAGTAAGCACACAAGAAGTTTCCTGAAAATATTATGCTTGTGAGTTTTACGGCCAGGTCAAAGTTTTCAGTGCTTAACCCCAAGCATCATTGACTTCGACGAAATCGATCGACAAAACATTCAAGTAATTTCGTATCGCAGAATAGCGCTCAGTTGAAAAATATGGTTTTGTGTTTGATGTGATGTGGTTTTAGATTCCAGGAAATGCATGAAAGAAATGTAGAGAAACTTGCAGAAATTGATATTTTTTTGCTAGTTTTTATCACACAAAATAGCACAAGTTTTTACCTAATAATTAGTCCAGGAAGACACGAACAGGAAAAAAAGAGCTTAGCTTTGCTACTGGTAACGTAAACGACTACGACGACGGTTCGTACGGCAGTGGAATTCTCTGGCTAGGCAGCAGAAATTTTATCAAAATGTTTAGAGCTGCTAAATGCTGAGTACACCCTAAAAATACAGAAAATTTTTTCCCTTGTGTCTCAAACGCAGTGTACTCTGCAAGAACAGCAAGCAAATATTTCGCAAGAAAAGAGGGTTTGAGAGTAACTCAAAAGTGAAATTTGTCAGCTGCTTTCACTTGGCAATTACCATATAGTGATAAGCGTTCAGAGGTTCAAGGTTAACAGTGAACACGAGTGAGACAGAATTATTTTTAATGGATTCTTAGATGAATCCGAACAGTGCGTATAACTGCTAATTCACGGGAGGAGCCCATCATTGTCATTAAATAGGGGAATTACTCGACTTCATTCAGCAACCATGGTCAGTAATGATAAATGGTGCTAAATCTCGATTTTATTTACCTTTCATACATATGCTCATATTTAGTTCTGATTACTGATTACTATCCAAAATCGACTGTTAGGGATATGTGCATTTGCGCATATACTTAACATGCTTTGCATTGCTTTTGTGGATTATAACGACATATGTTAGCGCATCTTTACGAGTACAGGTCCAAACAGCAACAACCACTTATTCCATATCAGTCTCGTGCTGCTGATATATATGTACATTTAGCTGCTAAAATATGAGCATTTGGACAGGCAAGCAAGCAAACAATTGTGCGTTGATTGCTGTACTTTTGGTCTTCAAACCAACATCAAACTGATGAAATTGAATGAAAAATTACAGGTAGTAGTAACATTACATGTGACATTACATAACATAAAATTACAGTACATGTGATGTATAAACATTTAATATGTCTAGAGGTATTACTTAAACAAATAATCTCACAGAGTAAATATATATTGCGCTCCAATTTATAAAGTTTTTAAGACCTATTCAGCTTTTATCAATACCTACAAGAATACTTTACATTACTACAGAGAATATAATAAGGATGATATGATTATGAACAGAAATAAAATAAACTATCCTGTTGCTAATAGTAAGTTTAAAACAAGGTATATCGTGAGAGATGAGATATAGTCAGGAGGAGGATGTGATGAGATACAATGGTACTAAACAGGCAGTTCGGTTGCCCTCGCATGATGTGAATCCTAAATCAAAGTAGAAACATAGTAGGCACAATTAAAAAACAAAAATAATTTGTGTCAACATATGCGGAGAGCTCATATGGAAAATGTAATCAATTTATAAACAAAAAGCTATGCAGTAAAAATCGGTGTAGGTAAACCATACTATTTAGTTTATTAAAGGTAAAATGAAACATACATAATATAAAGTTTTACTTTTATGGGTTTATGGGTTATTGTTGGGAATTGGTAACATATAAAAATATTTTTAGTAAAAAAAATCAAAAAAATACATCACGTTTCTTGTGGCATTTCAATTTTCTCCACTACAAGGCATTACACTTGAAAGCATTTTGCAGTGATGGGTTTGAAATTGCAATGGAAAATTCAGACAATGACATTAAATCGATTGGCAGTTTTTTCACCATGTCGGCGTTATTGTACATGTTTCTTGCAAGCCGATCTAGTTTTGATTCCCTTGTTACCTGGAAGGAAAAAAAACCAAATTGTAACATTTTTTTAGTTGAAAGCATTTAGAACTAAATAAATATAATACTCACATTGTAGGAACAAGACAACCTTGTGTCAACATCCGAAAAAAGCGAATAGTCTCGGCTATTACAAAAGGGGAAATGTTCAGCCTGCTCAAACTTTGCTCAAACTGCTCAAGAGTTTTTTTGACACTTTTTTTCCCGAATTGCCAATAATTTACAAGTAACAAATATGGGAGAAAGAGTCAAGTATGATAAATCGTACTTATTTAGGCGTTCAAAATCAACTTGCTTAGCTGCAGCCGCGGTTTTACATAAAGATCTAACATAAATTGCTTCTGTTGTAAGTGTAGTCTGAAATATTTAAAGAAAGGTTTGGGATATTATCATGTATAGACACTTAAAACCACTCAACTTTAAAATAAATACTTACATTGCAATCCAGATCGATCTCAATATTCAAAAAAATTTCCTTATTTTTTCTAATCCGATCAATTATCCACTCTAGAGAATGAACATCATTATCAATTGGACCAAGTTTACTGGTTAAATTGGTTGGCGGATATGTAGTTACAATATTTGCTATCGTCGTTGTCCCTTTAGTTGGTACTGTTGTTGTAATTGCCTCTGTAGTTGTCCAATTTGTTGAGCTCTGTTGTCGTAGGTGAAACCGTTGTTGTGATGGTTGTCATCGTTAGCAACAATTTAGACAGAACGGTTGTTATTTTAGGAGATTGAGGCTTTTTCGTTGTGAATAAAACAGTTTTGAGTGGTATCGTGGCCTTATCGGCAGAGTTTAAAATCAGAAAAAAATTATGAAACCGCTTATAATTTTTTAACTATCAAATAAGTACCGTTTGAAAGCTCATTTTGATTTTCTTACCCAGAAACCCACTAACTACTCAAAGCTTTGTAGCCAGACAACCGAGTTTTTTTCATTCTCAGGTTGGGCGTATTTATCTTGCTTTTTTCCATGTATTCGCCGTTATTTCCAATAATTACAAAAGTACATCTTTTTGCTCTGATGCAAAAATCGCATCGCTTATACGATTTGCATGCAAATGTCATGCCCAACCACAAACACGAAATAAAAGCTAGAATTTTTATTTTTAATTTTAAACAATTAATATCTTGTACAAATATATTCTTAATGGCGCAACTAAAAACTTCATCTGTAAGTATTTTAAAATTCAATCGCATCTCATATTTTTTTGTCATATTCGCCTAAACTTTGAAACTTAGCCCTCATTTAGCAAAACAAATTACTCAGTAAATTCATCATAACAACAAACAGAATAACCATCCGAATATACTCACACACACACACACAAACAGTATCGGTCAGATACATATATTTGTTTCCGTTCATATGGGAAACGGAATCACATTTTATTTAGGATCCCGTCAACATAGAAAGCCTTCAAGATGGTAAGCATAAATATTACATAACATAAACCTATATTTAAGGGTTAAGCATTGTGTGTATAACGTATAGTGTTCTGTAATCGATTGCGTGACTTGTGTGCTTTCAACACAATTCTGTTTATGGGTTGAGAAGGACCAGCAATCCTACTGTATTCAGGATAAGAAGAGAAATGGGGTGTATTCAAGGGTAAGTATACCATCTGGTTTTTGGTGTTTTTTAAATGTCCGAATTTATTTGTTATGTTTTAATTATTTTTTCGGTTGTAGAGCCATCATCACTCGAGTTTTGCCGCCCTACTACAACTACTACCACGCCATTTTTATTGGAGTCAGCAGGTAACCTAATTATTTTAATGATGGATAATAATAATTAAGCCATAGTTAACCGTTTGTTTTGTTTTTCCAGATCACGATCTGCACTTTGTCAACATCAGTGCCTATTTAATTATTGCCCTGGCTGTTGTTGGATTTCTTCTTTTTTATACTTCCGTCGTCATCGTCGTCATCAAAATGAAATTGAGCTTAACCGCCACATCCAGTTAGATGAATTTCTCAACGACCATCAGCAGTCCCATCAATCAGCAAACAACATCAACAACGAGCGCGGAAGAGGTATAGCTGATTTTTTAATTGATGTTAATGGTTATAATGATGATGGATGGAGAATTGTTCCAAATTCTGGCGAAAATGTGCTGCATAAAAGATCATTTTTGTAGTTGGTTGTTTTGTGTTGGTGGTAGTAGTAGTAGAATTAATATGAAACATCATACATATTATGAATGCTCAAACCCTTGGCCAATTATTGGAAAAATCAAAGTCCTATTGTTTAGTCTAATTGTTGTCGTTTTGTTTATTTTCATTATGGGCACACATTATTCCCTGAGACATCGACCAATTCCTACAAACAAATGGAATCCAAATGGAAACAAAAGTAATAGTAAAGACCAGTAATTAAAACTAGTCATCCGGCATTTTCTTTCTGCCCACGGCTGAATTTTAAAAACAACAATTTTCTTTGTCATTTTCGAAA